>JANCMC010046647.1:1419977-1444634 GCA_024363005.1 Charaxes varanes
CAAGAAATAACAAAGGTTACTTCAGTTTTAAATGATTAATAGAGTTCCGCTCAAAAAAAACCCTCAAAATCTAACTAAATCACTGCAATAACGCACACGAAGTCGCGTGTTTACAGATAGTTGTTAAATATATTCGTATATACCATAGTATCTACTTACCCTCTTATACTTATAGTCTACCTAAAAAAAAAAAGAAATTTATAGAACCCTTAGCGTCTAAGGCCGCGCTCGTGCATTTAATAATTTTTAGTTTTTAATTGGATATGGTATTTGCGGAGTACTCCTTGCATCGTGTTATCGTTAACGGAAGAGGCGTATAGCCATGATTGACGTCAGACAGGCGGTTTAAAAGAAAAAAAACTAACCCAATTATCTATGCCAGCGGTGGCCAACCTTTTTCAAAGCAAGTTCGCAATAAAAATTATTGTGGCGCGGTAGCCGCATGGTTTTTTAGGGTTCCGTAGTCCTATGTGGAACTGTTATAGTTTCGATCTGTCCTTCCATCTGTCCGGATAGAAATCGTTCAAAACTATTAGATGTAGAGACTTGAAATTTCCATGTTGATTAGATATACTAAAAACTCACTAGGAAAATAATTTTCAGCCATATTGGACATCATCTTTTGAAGTTATTAAGCAAATACCTTTATCAGATACGGAACCCTTCTATATATAAACGTGTCTTGACACGGTCTTGCCTCTTTTTATTCTCTAAACTATAATATGGGTACTTCTATTAGACGTTAGAAGCAATTTAGCTTTTCTTATATGCTATGGGTTTTGAGTTATTTCCGTAAATAACTCAAATTACTTAAACAGATGAAAAAAAATTTGATTACATATTTTAAAATTATTTTTGTTGGAAAAGTATAGAAAACAATTATTTTTCGAAGCCATTTTAAGGGGTCAGTGGTGACCAACCCTGCATGGTTGGTCACCACTGATCTACATTGCAATAGTCTTTGTTGATTTCCGCAAATACAATTACTTATCCACGCTTACTTAATATTTCTTTTACGAGAATTTGTAACGTGCGCCGCGCCGTGTTCGTTTTTTATGATGTTATTGTTTTGTATCGTTACTTTTGTATCACGTACACAATTTCATCGTAAACAACGAACACAATTAAAGCCTTTACAGGTGAAAAATAGACGTTTATAATCATCTAAATATATATGGGCAAAGGTTATTTATTGAACAACTTCTTTTAATTTTTTTTAGGTATTTAATTTAGCATCTATTGCCTTTAGCTAACTTACAACTATCGATAAGGGTTATAGATAAATAAAAAATAAACTTTTTCTTATACAGAAATATGTATCCACAAAAATGTTAATTGTTTTTATTCAATTTATTTTATACTTAATTGTGTTTGCACTTTACTGTATTTTATTAAATTATTTAGGGACATTTAAAAAAAAACCTTCATTTCTTCAAATTCGGCGTAAACTGGCGATAATACTGTCACGTCAAGTGATCTAATTGTTGTCGCGTTTCGTTCGGTATGTGAGAGTTCCCGGTGGCCTAAACCCGTCTATAAAGGCCGGTGACGCATCTGCGAGCGGCGGCGTCCACGGGCGGCGGTTTACTTATATGACTACTTCGTGAACAACCTGCCCATCCCCCCCCCCCCCCGTCTGTGATATAAAAAAAATACATATTATATTTATAAACTTGTTTTTGTAGTTTTAATAACGAATGCGATGATATCCTAGCAGTGTTGGATCGCACGACACATCATACAGATTTCGATCTGTTTCAGACAGAGCTGTTAAGCTATAGTATGGTGTTATAGTATGGGCTGTTAGGTCTATAGTATGGAAGCAAGCCCTACACTCCACATGATGTGTAGGGCCAAATCCACATCGATTTCAGTTCATATCAACTATTAAAGCGGAATTTTCAAAACACTTGCGAAGAAAACATATAAAAATTCTCCACGGCTTCACTGAAAGTTGTCCGCGCACGGAATAAAGTGGTGTTATAAATAAGAGGTTTTGCGGGACACCTAGACGGAGCGAGTAAGTACTATACAGCGGGAATTCTTACAGTCGGGAATACGAGTGCTTCAAGTTCCCCGACGAAGTTACCGGGATGCGGTTAGCGTAAGGTGCCGGTATATTTAATCAGATGGGATATTGAAACTTTTATGTTCAGATAGTATCTGAATGTATTTTAGAATATATTTATTAACTGTTTCCCGCTACTTCGTCCACTACAGATTAAATTTGCGAGAGTTCTCGGATCTCCTAAATCCGGCCCTATTAAAATCCGTTTTTAACGGATTTGTAGAATTACGAGTAGACCATAGACTTTTTACCAATCATAGCTCTGTTATGAAAAGAGTTATAGAGCAGACAGTAGAGTATAGAGTTATTGGAAATAAATTTCTCTAAAGATATTTGAATTATAGTGTGTTGTAGCAATATAGGAAATAATCCGTATAAATATATATAAGCGATAGGTCGTCTAATACGAAATCACGAAAACCGCTGGACGTATGAAGATGAAATTTTGCAAGAAGGTAGTTTAAAGTTAGTAGAAATCCGTTTTTTCGATAGGACCAAATTAAAGTTTTCTATGGGCTTTTATAATTTTACACGAAAAACAGCTATTATTAAACACCTAAAAAGTATTCAATACTAGCTGTTTTCGCGCCTTTTCTGCTATTCAATGCCTCAATAATTTTACTACACTCATTGGACCATTGAGATATCCACATGAAGAATTAAAAATGTATTGAAGTAGACTAAATTAAGTCAAAATATTTTAGAACTTAAAAATTTCAACCAAACTGGAAGTTAGGCGGAAATGGAATAAAGTAGAGACATAAATATAAGGAGGTTTCGCGGTGAGCTTCCTAACGAGGAGGCAAGTTCCAACAGGAATTTTCACATTCGGGAATTCTTCAAGCATCCGCGCAAACTTTGGGGGGATGCATCTCCTCGCATCGCAGATGGGTATATAATGGCCTATATTCAAATTTTATACTTGAATTGAGCACTTTATATGAGGGCTTATATTGAATATTAATAGGAGTTACCTAGACCAAGTTTACGCTAAGCTTTTTGCTGTTTTAAGCTCATTATTAACGATGTCTTCTTGTTACGCTTCGAGAGCGACAGCTTTAATATAAAAAGATATATAGGTGATAAATAAATAAATTTGACTGACCCGTTGGTGCAGTGGACATCAAATGCCTTCTGACGTCATCCCCGGATCCCCCACAATCTCTCCCTACCACGACTCATATCACATTAATCGGGACCCACTTCTTTACGCGCCTTTCGAAATACTGATTTTTTTTATGTTACAAGGGGGCAGACGGCATCGAAGTGCCAGTGCAAGAAGGCCAGCAGATGCGCTGCCGACCCTTAATGACGATTTTAGGCCAACGGGAAGTCTCACAAACCGAGACGTGACAGCATTGCCGCCACTTCACGCCGATCTCATGTGAGAAAGAGGTACTGGTACCCAGACGCGCCGGCCCATAAAGGACGATCCATCCCTTGGGAGTAAAGTAAAACATTGTTATATAACACAGTAAATGTAAGTCAACAGGGAATCCCCCTGCCCCGAGGCCTATGGGATTTTAGTCTCTAAGTAAATAAGTTCTCAATTTTATATTGCAAGTGAATTTATTATAAATGGTTGAATAATTAATGATAATTGCAAATAGTCATATTCTTTAGAATTGAAAACCTCGAAATGCTTGTACGGGGTTTCCCGAGCGCTATTTCTGTTGAATGCAAAAATAAATGTTTATTTTTGTCGGATCGCATTGAGGTCAAGGTATTTGGCTATCTCCAAAACGTACATTTCGCGTTGAATATTTTCAATACAGTTACATCATTACCGTTGCTATTTCCTCCTACTAATTAGCTCTGTTTCGCGAGAAGGCTTTAAAATGCAACGTTAAATTATTACATTTTCTTGTTACTTCGGGCATTGTGAAAACGTTCATTAAACATGTTCCTCTAATAAGTCTTAAGTAACTTTAGTGTTTTAATTGTGACATATAACTTAAATGTAGAGGATGTTGGCATGATGCAATCTATTTTGTCCAGGTCGACATCCGAGGTAACTATAACTTTATGATCTATTTATAACGAGTACCACGTACCACGATAATTAATTTCCAAGCAGTTGCTAGTAGGAAACCATCTGAAGACGGTTTCCAGCTGGAAATTTAGAATTTAAATTTAGATTGTTATTAGATGTTGTGTTAAGCTTTTATGTGTATTTGTTTTATTTTACTGTCACCAAAAAGTCAAAATGAGTGACAAACCTAAACCAAACGTTGGTAAACATTGGTGTCTTTATTTACCTTTTGTCTCAAGACTAAATAATTAGGGTTGTCTATTATATGTATAAAATTCTAGTGTCACGGCGCTAGTCGCCAAACTCCTCCAAAACAGCTTGATCGATTTTTGTGAAAATTTCGGTGTGCCTTTGGTTAGTCTGTGAATCGGTGTTAAACTATTTTAACCTCTAAGTGATAAAGGTGGCCAACGTGGACGAAGTTGGGTGGTTCAACTAGTTATGTATATATATAGCATCTTAGTAGAAGCAATTGAAAGCTCCAGTCTATGTAAAGCAATACTACTTGAGAAAATGTGTTATTTTTTTTACATAAAAGAGCACGACTCTGGGATATTAATACACAATGTGAAAGGATAAAATATTAACACATTCACAGGACAATATAATTATAGAGAAGTAATTTCGACCAATGCGATATCAGCATATGTAAACTTATATAAATAGAAAAAGGTATAAAATGTCGAATACGACAGACAGGAAACCAATAAACAATTGTGTAATATGTGAAAATAAGCAAATAACTAAATACTGTGTCATTTGCGAAGCGTTTTTAATTTTAGCTCAAGTCAGCAGTTTCCTCAACCATTAGTTCTATAAATTATAACAGATGGCGCCAGTTGTATGTTAGTTCACGCTTATATATCGTCTCTCTTGGAGCAATATAACTTGCAGTCATAATGTTACCCAGCGTCTAAAGTCCACGGAAATTATAAATTTTTGAAAAACCTTGTTCGTCATAAAGACTCAAGGTTTGTTATAAATTATAATTATGAATTTAATTAGAGGTAGCGCCATCCTTGTAGCCGAATTGGGCCGGCGCCTCCGGGTAGCAGTACCACTTTCTCACATGAGATCGGCGTGAAGTGGCGGCAATGCTGTCACATCTAGTGATGGTGTTGTTGTCGCGTTTCGTTCGGTTTGTGAGACTTCCCCGTTTCGTTCGGTTTGTGAGACTTCCCGGTGGCCTAAACTTGTCATTAAGGGCCGGCAGCGCATCTGCTGGCCTTCTAGTCGTGCAGATGTCCATGGGCGCCGATAGGCACTTCGGTACCTGCTGCCTGCTCGTCTGCCCCCTTGTAACATTAAAAAAAAAATACGGAGATATATTCGAATCCAATCTTCGGGCTTAAATAGTAACATGAATCATTGTAATCAATCTCCTGTCAGTAATGGAGGATGTTGCAAATTTAGAATATTCTCAATAGGTATCGAAAGACGTAGTACATTTTCATTAGAAATTCAGGCAGGCAAAACATAGAAATGCTTTCATTTCGATCATATAATAATATGACGTATAATTACCGAACTCTACCTTTGAAAGGGTAATCAGGTGGCATATTTTGACGTGGATTAATATTGATGGGTTGAATGATGAGGTGAAACAAGGATGAAATAAAAGATTTAGATAGAAAAAAAAATAACCCAAAAATCTATAAGCATACATAAAATTGAGGTATCTGTTTGTAACGTAAAAATATTTATTTAAATAAATAGTCCGGCTGAATTCTCTATTTATTACGCGTCGACTAAAAGATTATTAACTTTCGTAGTCCGCGTAGCCGAAATTTTTAGCGTAGCTGAAATTCGTAGTATTATACAAATATTAGCTACGTACATCGCGACTACGCTGTAGAAGAACTAGACTACGCCGTAGCTGTAGTGTCTACGACGTTAAGAATCATACTAAATTAAATTAAATTGTTTGTATCAAACAAAATAGTTGTTTTGCTGAAGGCAGAGAATCTTATTAACGGTACTTACAACGAACATCCTTCTTTACTTTTTTTTTAATAGCTTCTGTCTTTTTGTTTAGGATAATCCTCGAAAAGGCGGAACCAATTTTCGCGGCATTTTCATAGACAGAATAGCTGATGTTACCATATAGTATACCATATTACTTTAAAGTACTAAAAAATGAACAAAATATCGAATTAAACGCAGAGCAAAGTAGTAGTTTGCGTTTACTATAATCTAACTTTCTCACATAGAGTTATAAAAGTTATGACTTTTAGACTATAAAGATTTCCTTCTCGAGATCTTTATGATATATGTGGTTACTTAGACGGAAGTTACGAGTATAAAGTCTGATGTTAGTTTTAAAGCAACATAAAACTGTGACGTTTGAAACTACGATTCCTTGCCAATATAAGACGAGATAAGATGACCTATACCCACTACTGACAGCGACCCAAATTGGATCTGACGCCTTAGCACGAACATTTCGATCCATTCGAGTCGAAAATTCTTTTGACTTTGAAAATATTCGTGCTGGGCGCACATCGAACCCTCCGTAGTGTCAACGTGGGTTGCATTAGCGCATCAAAAGCGTGGCACGATAAAGACTTGCCTTCTGTATGCTTTGCACGAATATTTTCATCCTAAATACAGTCGACTCTTGGAAAGGGTTAGAAATGTTCGTGCTAGGGACCTTGGCCTCGGAGATTAAGAGACGCTATTTCTTGCGGTCTTGCACCATTTCTTGCCACTGCGTAGCCTGGAGCTGTCGTATATCCCGAAATAGTCCTTCCAGCGGTTCTAAGATGAGTCTATGATATTGAAATTATAATCTTTTCTTCGACTTCCATACAATTTTTCAATACGCTTTGAAATTTTATGCTTAATATCACATCAAACTTAAAAAAAAACTTAAATTATAAGTTTTTAAAAACTTATTTAAAGAATAAATATTTATATTTATTTACAAGAAGAAAATATATATGGCCAAGGGATAAACACGTTTATGGAATTGAAGCTATGTGCAAGTGAACGTTACACCAAATTCAATTATCTAATCTTGCTAAATCCGACGACATGGTCAAGCAATTGAAATGTATGATCACCTATATGTCCTATCTGATGAATTTAGTACTCTATGTCGTATTCGAGAAGGTTTATATTTGCTTGTCAATATGACATTTAATTTGTAACGTCTATAGTATGGTGTCTAGCACAGCCTTGTTGACAAGGCACGACAATGTCTTGGTCCGAAGGATATTAAAGATGATACAAATCGGATTGACGGAAACAGGTGTTCGATGCTGTGCAGATACAAGGAGTAGCAGGAGTAAATTAAATTATACTTCATTTATGTGCGAACTTGTATAATCTGTCTATATACTGATTCGGTTCTCATTTTGGAGCAAAACCGGCATCGAGTACATACATACATGGTCACAGAAACATAATTTCATACGTTGACGTCCTGACTGGACAATTGGATTTCAAGAATCGATTCACTCACATTCAAATGTCCACAGTAAAGACAGGCTTGTTCCGTAATCTATAAGCCTGCAGCAATAAAACAATGGAGAATAAAATACAGAGCAGATCTCATAAGTCCAGTCCATTTATAGGTGTTAAACAGTAAAACAATTGTCCACAACAACCATTACTAATTCAAACGCTCCTCAGTATTCCATACGTCTGCAACAATAAAACAATGATATATAAAAGACAGGTACAGTCGATCCAATAAGCACTCTCAAACTAAGTTCTTCATACGTGCTTTATAGAACAGTTTATTGCTAGTTGCCACAGAACACTAAAGCAACTGTCCACAAAAATCGTTACAAATTCAAACGCTCCTCAGTATTCCATAAGTCCGCAGCAATAAAACAATGACGTATAAAATACAGGTAGAACGGAGGCCATAAGTATTCGTGTATTGGGAAATAAAATTCCGTCGAATTCGGCTGCTTTGCGAATTGCGATATCCGCAAAGCATTTATAATGTACGCGTCTACAGGGGAATCTAGCTTTATGGGAAGGATACAGTAAGAAGCGCAGCGGAATGTTTTGGTTTGTTTGTTAAAATTCAACGATCAACATTATTCGAAATTTAGGAAACTTAAATTAAATCCTGTAATTTTTCATGTGTGCTTTCATTTTTGCTTGTAGAATAAATTTTATCCATTAAAAGAATTAGTTCAAGAAAAAGTATGTATGGTGAAGCACCATTACTATTAATAAAATCACTAAGTGAATAAAAGTAGTTAAGCTATTTTGTCATCAAAACATTCTCTGAATAGTTAAAGAAACTTATTGAGATTGAATAAATTAAAAGTTGACTATTACAATATTTTCGCAATGTAATAGTAAAATATATTTTTAATGTCCTTATGATGTCATGTTTGTAGACATACATATTAAGGTAGATTTATAAAAGACTTCAAAAAATCATTTAAAACATACCGCTAATATCAATACAGTAATAGTTGATAGTATAATAATAATCATTGCAAAGCATATTTTATTATTAAACAATAACATAATATTATAAATGCAAACGCTTGAAATAAAGAAGTAATATGTATCAGGTAGTAATTATAAAATCGCTACCGCTTATGCGTTTGGCGTTATGTAACGCAAACATTATTGAAAACTGTAGAAAAGCAGTTTTCTATCAATAAATATAAATTATACTTCAGATATATTAAAATAATCCTATCCTACTTCTAGAACCGATTGCCATCTGACGTCATCCTCAGAACCCCCACGATCTCTACAACCTTACGATTAATATCACAAAGTGACATTAGTCAGGTCCCATTGTTTTACGTGCCTTCCGAAACACGGAGAAGGTCGGATATCAAATATAAACCAGTGCTAGAATGGGTCGCCCATCTATTACGCGGTCGCCAGAGCAACTTAACTTAGCGATCGACTCAATTGCCGACCACTGATCAGGCCACGGCCTCCTCCTCCTTAATATTAATATTAATTAAATTATTAAATATAATTAAACTACTAAAGTAAAACCACACGCACACAAATGCCAAACGACTTCAGCCATTTACACACACGTATTGGATGATGTCAAAGCATGATCTTAACAACCGTGTGTTATACTAATTGTCAATTTTTTTTTTTTTTGAATAGAACTATAAATTATGTCGTTGTACGCAAAAAGGTTTATGGGCGAATTTCGACCAGACACCAATCTCTAGTATAGTCGACAAAGAAAGTCATTTCCCGTTGTGGATGACAGCTCCTAGTTAAAAAAAAATTGCTAAGGGTTTTTCCTAAAAGTTAACGCAATGCATAACAAGCAAAAATAAGCCCTTTAACTAATTGACGTGCAAACGAAATTCGACCTTAGCGTGGTAAACCAATTTCTTGTTTGACTATACCATATTATTACATGACGAGAATACGAAAATTGCGCCGACGGAGCATGAACTGTGGCAAAAGTATAGTTTATATAAAGGAAATGTGAATAGTCATATTTTTATAAAATATACATTATACGACTTAGGGACCTTCAAGAAAAGAGTTCCCCTGATGTTGCAGTTGTCCATGGGCGTCAGTAGTCACTTAAGAGTACCGCCTGCTCGTTTGCCCCCTTGTTACAAAAAAAAAAAAAAATTAATGATACAGTATATTAAGACCTCACGCACACCAATGCCAAACGATTTACACACACAAACACAAAGGCTCGTAATTGTTAATATTATAAACAATTTGTCATTTAGTCTAGATTTGTTTGTAAAGATTAAGTTCTTCTAATGTATGATTAATTGAATGTCTTGGTGGATTAGCGGAGCACCACGGGAGGCAATACGGGTCCGCACCTAGAGTAGCAGTCCCTTTCTCAAGTTGTGTGTATAAAAATATAACCAAAAAGCTTATAATTTTTATTCCTAAAATGCATTTAAAGAAATTTTTGGAAATTATTTAATGATTTTAACAGTTACTTGAAATGATTGAAATTTTTCGTATTGTATTATTTCCAGTAAAATTTGCCATTGCAACTTACTAAGCTAACTCCCTGAGTTATAACAATTAAAATTAAAGATGACTTTAAAAAAAAATTGAAAGATACACTATAGATGGCGCTGTTGTCATCCATTACTGCAGCATTCTACTGTAGATATTCATCTCGCTATATCAATACTTTAAAACGATGTTCTCAGTAATTATAAAACAGTACAAAAACAAACAGCGACATTCATTTTCAAAATGTGTTTAAAAGAGCAACGTAAATTACTGGAAAATGATGGAAATACGAGAATATTTCAACGTTTCCAGTAAAATTGCGAGTTTAACTTGCTGCATAAACTCGTTACGGTTTATTTGCTTTACTTTATAACATTATTATATGACACATCATTATTGACATCGTTTTAATTATAATTTCCACTCGTACACGTTTCCGAACGAGTGATAAATGAAAAACTCGGCGTCATTATAAATGTCACCTCTAGTATAATTATAGGTCTTCATGACAGTATAGCTACTTTGTCGATAAATGTTGCGCAAGTCTCTAAAGGCAGGCATTTTCCTACATTAATTTATTACCTGAGGGTGTAGCACGTATATTCTCGATAGTATAACTTAATTTTACGTTCGAAACGAAACGTCAAATAAAGGTTCGTGCTTCCATTTTACACGACTCATGCGGCCGTTACCTCTAGGATTGGAGGTAGGTTCGTCTACTTGCGAGTAATTAGTACTAGCAGTATTTAGAACTAAGTTATGTAAACCAGTAGCATTCATGTCTCATCTGACGTTCGGTTTCCAAAGGAAAAAGTAAGTAAAACTATCGAGAATGGTCGTGCTAGACCCTCTGTAGTGTTGTGAAATAATCTCCTGCGGCTAATTTCTTTTAAGAAACACGTGCGCAAGAGTCATTAATGGGGCGCAACTATATCGCTGCTATGCTTCGATACGGCAAGACTTTACTACAAAAAAGTAGTTCCAGGCTATGACCCAATCTATTTGATCACCATCCTTAATACTTTTCACTGGTCGCTGGCTCAATGTGATCTTGTTTTTAAGGCTTAATATAGGTCTTACGGAGACTGTTTTCCCATGGGATATGCTTAACATGTATTAGTTGATAGTGTTTATTAGCGTAAGTTGTACACAATATGTTAGGTGTTTTAGATATGTGTCTTACACCCTATGTGGTTTAGCCTAAGCACGGCTTTTAATGAAATAAAGCTCTTGCAATTTACCAGATGACAATATGGTAGTGAATAGTATAGTGTCGCATGTAGATAATGACATGATGGGACACTTGAAGGCAATGATGCTTAGGTAAAAATAGTAATAAAAGGTATATTGAATTGTCAGATTATGTATGGTAATAGTCGATTACTGCACCGAGTGTATAGTGAGTTGCTATTATTATGCATGCTTGAGCCATTAATAATCATAACTACTCACTTCAGAAAATCACATAATCTACTTTCCTTTGAACTACATCGCTGTCTATTTACATTTTTAAAACTTTCTTGCTAAATGTGTAGTAACAAAGTTTTACAATGGTATAGAATGCGCGACATTTGATTTTATTTTCGGATTTATTCGAGCGATTTTTAATTTCAGCCAGCATCTTTATGATCCAATACATACATTTTGTATGCAACTTAAGTGAAGACATTAAACCTCTGGTAAATTTATATCAAAATAAAAAATAGTGCAGTAATAAAATTTAATACAATATTAGGGCACTGTTTTGATTCTAAGCAGAAAAGGCGTCCTTTCTGATCGGTTATGTAGTGAGATATGATAACATTACTGCGTAGTTTGAAGAATAAACTTTTATCGTATATGACTCCTGAGTGGTTAGTGCGAGTTTTCTAACTCTTACGCGTTGGTAAAGTTTACTTCAATTTGTATGGAGATTGATAAGCGCCACCTAGCGGTAACGTTGTAATACTGATCAATCTCCATACACATTGAAGTAAACTTCACCAACGCGTAAAATTTAGAAAAACTCGCACTGAGCACTCTGGTAAAATATGTATATCGAGTGTAAATTATTCGCGCGGATCCATTAAATAATAGCATAATTTATTTCTTTCATAAATGTTTTGCATTTTATTTCATTAAATTATTTTAGTATAAGACGACAACATCGTCCGCATGGAACGATATTGACTACACATAACTGACAAATCAAGGTAATTATAAATGAAACTATTCACTTGTATATAAACAGATGCATTATAATATTGTTATCGAGTTGAAGAGTTGTTTATTTTGCGGCAATGCTGTCCCGTCAAGTTATGATATTGCTGTCGCGTTTCGTTCGATTTGATAGACTTCCCGGTGGCCTAAACTCATCATTAAAGGCTGGCAACGCATCTGCTTGCCTCCTGGTCTTGCGTATGTCCTTGGGCGTTAGTAAGCACTTAGCTGCCTGCTGCCTGCTGCGAAGGCAGGGCAAACCAGAAGTCGTTTGCCCTTTGTTACAATAAAAAAATAAAAAATCTTTGGTTCCTTATATAGCCATGTCAACTGAGGTGATTTTTGATCAGCTTTTGCACTATTGAAACAACCTGTAAATGTAAAAATAGAAATTTATATTCAATATAAAAATCAGAAATACTTTGAGGTATGTCTCGTTTACACTTCAGTTAAGGATTTTTAATACTTTTTGTTGGTATAACGGAAGCCTAGCGAGGTCAGCTGAACCGAGCAGATTTCAGATTTCAATCCGTCCTTTTAGCAGTAAGTTATCCAGGATTCAAAGACCATTGACGTCTCAATTTCAATAAGTAACGATGTCCACAAAACTTTCAAGTTAGCCTACAATACAATGACTAGTTCCTAAGTTACGAGTTTGTAGGACGGAGTCTGTAACTTAGTTATTGTTTACTTTGGCGAGGTTTAGAACTAAGTTATATTATGGAGATCGCTAGTGAAGGTGTAAGGAAATTTTACCTCTAATGATTTCTACAAAACTAAATAAATAAATATTGAGGTAAAGGTTTTTATTTATTGTAAACGAGCTATAACCCGTGACTAAGAATGAATCTGTGCTACTTTGACAGTACTTATCTGTTTGTGCGGAACGCAATTTTTTTTATATAATAATAGCAAAGTAGCCTAACTTATTCCTTGTAAAATCAGCTATTTACCGATGAAAGTTCGGTCCAAATCGGTCTAGTCGTTTCGGAGATTACCCGATAGAAATAAACAGACAGACAGACACAGTAATGTTTTAACTTGCGTTTATGTTATAGGTATGGTATAATACATAGTATGCAATTGGTGAAAATATAATAATTTCGACGTTACAAACAGACCCTTCAATTTTTATTATATATAGATGTGATTTTGAGCATGTGTGTACATGTATCAGACTTGTTTGTACTCATGTGTCTGTGTGTGCGTCACTCACCCACGAGCTTTTTTATTTCATTACATTATAGTTTTCCACTAAACATTCCATAATTTAGTAACTATCAAAGTATTTTAAAGTTGTTTCTGTTAACTTTTGTATAGTAAACTTTATAGAACTGATACTTTGCAAGACTTTCGTATGAACCCGATAAACTTTAGAGCTATAAAGAGTTGTAATCCTATGTATTCAACTTTGGAATTGAAAAGTTTTTGATCCTTTTACCTCACCGATATAATGTAAACCACTTTTATCATTGAGTTACAGCTTTGCCATTTTCGAATTGACTTGACTTGAGCACTTTTTTCATATTTATTATATTATAACACCGGACCACCTGATTACTGGCAAAGTAACAGGACTACCAGAAGGCATACGCAAATGCATTGCCAGCCTTCCTTTTCTAATATGGCAAATAATAAACTTTTGGAAATTTTGTATTGTACATTTATATTTACAGTTTGGAACCAGCGCCATCCATCTAATCTTATTCTGAAAATTAACCAACCAGGGTGCCACTTTACTAACAAAAAATATTATTGAAGTCATTCTAGTCGTTTAAAAATATAGTGACATACATAAGGAATGACAAAATGTACAAGAACATTTGTGAAACTAATTTGGGGTTCCGAGGATGACGTCAGATGGCAATCGGTTATCTTAACTCGCCCCACAGCCACATCCTCTACAATCTAAGCGCACCCTGGTATATCCAACCGGGTTAACTCTAGGAAGAAAAGGAAGACATCCGCTAAGAACCGATTTTTCTTTGAGGCCACAATAAGGAGGACTAAGGACGAGTTTGAATTTACGCGAATGAAGTCATGGGAAGCAGCTAGTTTATAAAAAATACAACTATCCAATTAAGCAGAAAATGTGTCACGCTTGTTTGTGGGAAAAAATAATTTAATTATTAATAAAAATATCCTCGAAAATACTATATAAAGAACGCCAAGAATTGATTGGCCCCATAGCGCGATTGAGAGTGACCTGGCTTTCCGCTTCGTGGTCGCGTGTTCGATCCTCACCTCGAGTCTGGGTTTATATTATGTATATATGTGTTTAATATGTATTTATATATAAAAAATATTGTATCAGTCGGCCGTGATCTATATCTGGTAATAAGTTCTCCACCCTAGAAAGAGACGACCCTATTTATAAAATAAAAATACAAAATAAAAATATCTATTCAATTTCATAAGTTCTGTCCAAAATTTACCAAGAGCCCCTGCACTAGGCACAAGTTCGTATTTCTGGGCGCCCCGCTCATCCACCAAGACGTACAGTTAATCATGCATTATATTAAGAACTTAAATCTGGACTAAATGACAAAAAGGTTTATAATTTTAACAATTCCAAAGTACCTATGTGTAGCTTTTTTTTCTATATTAATACAGATATATAAAGATGAATCTGCTAGTCATCTTTCTATTATTTTTTATTTTTTACTAATCAAGACTGTTACAGAATATATTAATACATAGATTTAGGATATAGATTAACAGAGTATGGAAATAATACACAAAAGAAAAACTATGAGAGTGTGTGTACGTGTTCGAATACGTGTGTGCATTTGTGAGTGAGGCGTGTGTGCGCGTGTGCTTGCGTGCGTACGTGCGTCCGTCTGTGTGTGTGTGTAAAAGAAAGTCATGTTATTAGGTTAGTTATTAACCTTAGCAAAAGTTTCTTTTGCTATTATTAATTTGTCATTAATTTTTCTGGTTCGTCGTAGGTTCATAACAAATGATTTTGTCTCACTATACATTTCAGTTCAGCATGGAGTAGATTTGTAATCCTTTATTATGTATTTAATCCCCTGAACATGCTTAATGCCTCTCGTCTCTCCAGAGATTCAAGCGAAGCATTAAAATGCATTTATTAAAATATTTTTCACAGAATTGCATAAAATTTACAGTGCTCCATATTAAACGAGTAAATGTTGAGTTTTTACTCTTACAATTCATTGGTTCGGGCATACCGTCCAATTAACATAAATAAGGTCATTATGCCTGCTAATGGCTGATGTATACAAGCGAAATACATTACCGTATATATTTCACAGTCGTTTTTCTATATGGAGATAAGTCAACGCTTCACCACGATCATCATTTTTACCTATTCGAACACTCGGTTCTTTTTCTTTATGTTATTTAGTGTATTTTTGGCCTTAATTATGTTTTATTTTGCATACATAAACTTGTTGTCATGTACTACACCCCCTTTGGCCTTAATTATGTTTTATTTTGCATACATAAACTTGTTGTCATGTACTTGAAATGCTGTAGGATTACTAATAAATCAAATAATTGTCATTGTCATCACCATTATCATCATCATGATAGTCAAGTGTATGTTCGTATCGTCGAAAATATTATGCTTCTAACGGGCAGAAAGTGTTTGAGTCGCAAAAACAGCAGTGATTGTCTCCAAATGCTCTTCTGATATAACTTATAGTTAAAATAACTAACATGAAATTATATATAAATTAAAACTTGCAAGTAAAATATATATCTCAAATAAATATTAGACACCTATCTCTAACACCTAACGTAGGTATTAGAGATAGGGGTCTTCTGAAAATCAATGTTGGAAGTAACTCACTTCCAACGATATACTGAGAAGACGTCCCTTTTTGGGACATCACACTAATAGTTTAAGTTTAACTTAGTTTGTTAAGTTTCATTTAGTTTGTTCAGTGAAAGATTACTGATTTTGTTTATTATTTGTACTGTGATGTCACAAATAAGAATCTTTCATTTCATTTATCACGTATCAGATACGGAACTCTTCTATATAAACGTGTCTCGACAAGCTCTTGGCCACTTTATTGCTTTCATAAGGTTCAATATCGCAGAGCAAAGCTTCAAGACAAGGAGTGAAAATGAACTATCTGGTCGGTAATGGATGGACGTAAAGGCGAAACATGAAAAATATAAGTCAAGATAATTTCGGCAGTTTCTTTAGAGATTGCGCTATCAAATATGATCGTGCAGACAGGTTTTCTAGATAAATTGAAGCTGTGAACGTGGGAGATATTGCAGAGCGTTTGTATTTAATATGTTTAATATGTAAATCACGGGTAGACTAGCAGGAATTATTTGTGGTAAAGTTTATGCTACCGAAAAGAACTTGAAATATAGAAATTATTACAAACCGTTTTTAATAGTTACCTGTATAATATATCAGGTCTGTTTCTAATGAAAAATGTAGTTCCTAATAAGTCTTCTTCACCTTCTTCCTGGGTTATCCCGGTCTAGTACCAGGGTCTGCTTAAATTGCAGAGGATATGACTGTGGGACGAGTTAAGATGGCATTCAGCCGTTTGTATTCATTCCCGGATTCCCCACAAGATAAGATCGTACCAAGTATATCACACGCCTAATCACAAACTGACCTAACTCAAAAAACCTGATTTTTGGAAAATCTAAAAAAATACGTTTTGTCATTTACGACTTTTACGCTCATGATTCGTATAAACTATTTATTTTAAAATGTAGTCAATGAAGACTTTAATGATATTTATTATTTTCGTGTATTCTTAACTAAAAACTTATTTTAGTTAAAACTACAAAAAATGCTGTATCTCAGTGTTAGACGGAGATGTTGAAATAATTCTTAGATTGACTTTTGGATTGATATATTTTGGAAAAGAGAACGTATATGGGAACATAAAGGGAAAGGGAATAGTATTATAGAATATAGTAAATAGTAAGTAACCAAATGTTCGGGCAGGACAGCGTCAGCCGGGTCGTAAATAAAAATACTTAAAAGAGACTGCTGTTTTCTTGATTATTAGGTGTCACACCCAAACCACTCCAGTTTCAAAAATGTGACAACCCGTGTCGTGTCACGTACTAATTTACGGATGAACTATTGTTTATAACTTTACCTATTTACACGTAATAACACCTACAGATTCAGATACATACACTAGTTGAACTTCAGACTGGTGCCATAACACGTAATACAAGCAATTTATATTCAAAGGAAGAAAAAGATAGTGGAAGACAAAATCTATGCATAGACATCTCTTACGAGAGTGAAAAGAAATACGCAATGAATAAATAAATTTCGCCAACGCGAAAATCAAATTGAGCTGTAACAAGATTTATCGTACTGATAAATATAAGATTTTACCTATATCCATATCAAGCTATTGCTTCCCGTGTGGTTCCCATTTAAATTAGGTCCAGTTCTCAAAAATTTCAAGTCGTTCTTTTTTGTTAACAATTTACATTATTTCTGTGTTAAATATTTTAATACCTTGTTCACTTTGTCATCTACATCTAGCTCCTAATATCTCTGCCTTTGGTCACTTGCTCTAATGTCCTTTATTGGGTGCTTAAAACACATGAGCGCACTCGAGTCTTTCGGTCGATAGGTCAAATGGCACTTCAAGCAAACTGACACAGTCTAATGATTCCGTGCTATTAATGGAACAGCGTTAACTGTTCCATTTATCTTGAACTCATCTCCACTTATCTAACTTTATATATCTGGTAATGTAATTGTGATAGAATATAATAGATATGTGTAATAAGATGGAATTGAAATGAAATAAAATCAGCAGTTAGATTTAAAAATAAACAAATATGAAAAATGTAAATGCTTTGCGTTAATCCGCGAACAAAAACCAGAAATAATCAGTGCTATGTTGTAATTCAATTGATGCTAAGTAACTACGAAATACAATTGTAGAGTCTATTTGCCTGATGATGTTTTGGTTCGGAGCGAAAATTGTGTTGAGATACGATAGATACTTACTACTACAATTAACAAATTAATTATATTTAACACGTTCAATTATTGTTTCAAACAGAGATGCCCCTTCGTCTGCCCCATTTCAAAACCCAGTATGAACTTAAAACGAAAATAACAGGAGTGCACATAAACGTAAAGTATGAGATCAGGCTAAGGAGGAGATCGTGTCCTAATCTATGTTCGGGTTAAGTTGCTCTTGCTGCGACCAGGTGATAGATGGGTGACCTATTCTAGCACTGGTTTATATTTGTATCCGACCTCCTCAGTGTTTCGGAAGGCACATGACTTCATGACTAATGTCATGAAATCTACTAATGACATGAACTCAGTGACATTAGTCATGAGGTTGCAGAGACCGTGGGGGTTCCGAGGATGACGTCAGATGGCTATCGGTCATCTTAACTCGCCCCGCCGCCAAATCCTCTCCAATCTAAGCGGACCCTGGTACTACTAGACCGGGATAATCCTATGAAGAAGAAGATGAGATCAGACTAAGAAAAGTATGTCTGCCCTATTTGAAAACCTAGTAGGTGACACTTTTGCACTACAAAATCCCGCCCATCCTCTCTCTGCTATCATATATTTGACCTTGATTATAAAAGTCAAGAAGGTGCATCGAAAATTTTAAAATCTAGCAGATCCTAAGACTTCTAGGTTTGTGAATTGGTTATAATAACTTCTTAGATTTTAAAGTGGTTACGAGGGAGTGAATGGTATATACTAAGTATGGATACTGAAATATTTCTGTTTTTATGCGAGTTCAAACCGCTGTTGTTTTTGTATTTAGTAAGGACTTACCAGATTATGAAATTATGCCATAAAACGGTTTTTGTAAAAAGTGTCCCTTGCTAAATTTGAAATGGGCCAGGCGCCTTGTAAGAGAATTTATGCTAACATTTTAAGCTTAAAAATTTATTTATTTTCACTTTATTCACTTCAATTTTAACTTTACTTTTATCCCCTATACAATTAAAGCGTACATTCATATACGTACAGAATTCACGGTAGGGGCATAATTATAGCAGAGTGGATTAAAAAGATAAAACGGAAGGTAAGTATAGATGTTTCAGTCTTAAAATGCAGGCTTCTCCACTAATTAATTGCAACCCTCGCATGTGTGTGTGCAGCGTTTTTATTGAAAGAAAGAAAGAAATGAAATCAATTAGTTTTGATCAATCATCCGAAGAGTAAGGTCAGACTGAACACTTGAGAGCTGTGACCTTCTTTTGATTGTTGTTTGAGTTAACATACCTTGATGAAATAATTTCTTCGTCTAAACTTACACAGTAACTTCTTTTTATTTTAACGCTTATATATAATATTGATGAGATAATTATTCTGAAACATACCTTCCTTAGTCTTACTCCCAGGGGGTGGATCTTCCTTTATCTGTCCGGTAACTGCTCCGATCCACTAAGGGTACGCGACCCCGGAGTGCCATAGCTGCTATTGTCACAACAACTATACCGTCCGTGATAGTAGCATTCGCAGCCTTTCTCTCCTCCCCATTTTCCTTTATATCATTTTTCTCCATCCCTTTCCCCTACTCCTGTCTTTCAAATTAAGTAACGCGCCACGTTTTTAGCCGTCGGGAGGTCTATATATTATAGTGATCTTACGTAGAAACTTCGCTAGCGTGAGTTGGATTTTGTATGGTACGCGATAGCGTATGTACCGTGTCTGTCAACCAGCGCCATCTAGTTTTTGCTTTTGTCTATCTTTCCATTCAACATCATCGCTATCTCGTTATGTAGAGGCGGCCACAGCAGTTTTTGCAGTTTCTGTAAGCCAATTCATCTTTTTATACTACCCTTCAATATAAATTAATAGTTACTTGAAATTACTTTAGAAAGGTAACTCAGATGTTCGGACTAGAGAGGAATGTATGACAATACCTTCTTTGTGCCGTTTTGCATTGAAATTTAAAGTGGAGCATTTACTGTATAAAGATATCCGTGTAAATGGAATAGCTATTTCACATTCGTAAAGCATTCTAACGGAACCGTTATTAAATCAACCGAATATAGCCAAACTAAGGGTCAGTAATAATATAGTACAAAATGAGAAACATCCTAAAAAGGTAGGCCTTTGTAGGTCATCCCACGTATGTAAATAAATAGTTGCGGCAACGCGATTTAGATAGTTTTACCGTTGTTTTAGTTTTGGGGTTGGCTTTAAATTGAGAAATCGAGTTTTGTCTAATTTAGGACTTATTTTATTATGTCCGCACAAAGGGACATAACACAAGAAGTCAAACTGGAATTTCCTGTAGTAGTTTGTATTCAAATTTTTGATAAGATTTGAATAAAATAACATATATTTATTATTTATAATAATAGTAACAGTATTTGATATTTTCATTTATGCATAATTCCTTATCCTATTTTAATTGTTATATTCTGTGGTTCTGATTATTTTTCTATAGATACTTTTTCCCAGTCTCCCACTTTTGACCGTTGAGCTATTGAGGCTAAAAAATTCCTCACACTATCCGAACAAAAAATTCAGTTCTTATATTTTTTCGTCCCAATTACAATTTCTCTACGTATTTTTGTTCCGTTTCCCCAGCACTACCGGAATCCAGTTATTGCGACCGCAGACTTGTTAAGATAACTTTTATCTGCGGACTGCGCGAACAAGGCTTTCGTTTTATTTCATGATACGGCTTCCAATATTATGATGACACTTTACTAAAGTTAAATTGCTGCTGTTTATATATATTTTTAAGCTGTGTAATTTTTTGTCTCTTTTATTTCTTGATTCGCTCTATTTGAACAGAAATACAGCTTTTTTTTTACTTTTTGGTCTTATATTGTAACGGACACGTTGGTGTCTTTTCAGGGAGTTATTGATGGGGATCAATAATAACACCAACTGTTCAATACTCTGCTCGCAGACTGTACAAAGCACTTTTATTACAACATATTTTTAACATTAAAAAAGAGCCGTTAAACCACATAAGGTTTGTCTCGGCACTTCGGACATTCACAAACAATATTTTAGGACACGCATGCAGTCCAGTTGATTATGAGCATTTTTTCGTATAGAATTACGAGTCTAATGCAATATCGGTTAGTGATTATGTAGAATAGTATCAGGAGAGCCATAAGCAAGGCAACGAGGCATTTCATAATAATAAATATACAGGACTATGACACACGGATGTCTATTCTTAAGGTAGACAACTTAGTGCCTTAATGCCTTAATGTTATAGGTAACACACGCCTCTTATAAACAAATATTTTTTTAATGAACCCTTATCTTCAGATCTTTTAGGATTTTGATCTATTTATAAAGAGTTACGTATCACGATAAATAATTGTGATATTTCGATTCAAATACATGGACCGTAGTCACGACTGGAGTCCAGTCTGGACTCAAAACAAAATTAATTATAGTGGTACGTTCTCGTTATAAATAGATCATAATGTTATAAGACCACGAAGACTTAAGGTTAAAATCTTTTATAATTTAATTTTATTTGTATCATAATATTATTTCAAATTTGACGTGTGCAATACCGCGTAAAAGTTACTATTTAATATTTCACGACCAGTCAACAACGAAGCTATATTTCTGACCGTTCATCATGGTGTTATGACAGTTATGGCCTTGCAGGGGGAGGTTTCCAGAAATCGTTAACTTCTGTACCCCCAATATCGCCTCGATCTTAATTAGGTGCCCGAGTAATTACAAAATGTTTTCAAAGGTCGTGATAATTATACGACTTTTAATATGCCTATGAGATTGGCTTAAGGTAAGTAATATAAGGCAGGGGAAGAATTAATTAATATGTATAAATACGCGCTTTAAATAATAACAACGATATAGTGTGGATTTATGCACAGTAATTTAATCATTGTCTACTGTTTGAAAATCTTAAAATTTATAACCAAATGTAATAATAGTGATTTTTTTATTAGCCTATGCTGTCCCACTGTTGGGCAAAGGTATCCCCCTTTTCCAAAAACATCTTCAGTTCCTGACCCATTTGAATCCATTTCTTATCCGTAAAGGCGTCCAAGTCTTCCCGCCACCTCTTCCTCGGCCTACCTGGTCGTCGGTAATAATAGTGATGAAATAAAATTAATTATAACGATTATTAAACACATGACGTTCCTAAGTACTGTAAAGGCTATATGAATAAATCATTTTTGCCTTTGACTTTGAAATAGAAGTCGTGATGATATGTCTATATATTAATTTTAGTATATATTTACATAAGTCATACGATACTACATTTCCATTATAAGTAATTAAGATTAATTTATTTTTGTCATAGTTTTTGCTCCTAAAAGTTTGCACAAATAAGTTATGTTTCAAAACCTCGACTGGAGTATACCATATCATGTTTTCTTCTAAGAGTGTCTCGTAGAAATTTCTACTAAATTTTTACTCTTTCTTCTTGCTTAAATATAATTATATTTAAGCAATTATTTGAACCCTTATGTTAGAATTTGATGACAAGTTTCAAATTAAAGAGGTTAGTCGTGCGTGCACCTCTAGAAATTGGCCCCTGCACGTGACGGCACTGACAATCAAAATATTTTTTATGAAACCCTAAAAATCCAAGAGGTTTTTTTATTGTGCACAGATTAGCACTCGACCACGATCACAAATTACTCGGATCATGTGTTGTGATGTGATTTTCTGTGGTTATGTGGTTTATTATACAATTTTTTTTTAAATAATCTGTTTTGACAGTTTTTTAATGGTGGCTAGAAATGCTTTAGCTATGCAGTAACATTCTCGTTTAATTTCCAATTTAAATATGTGCAAGAGATATCTAGCGATGATGGACCTCAAACTTGCTTTACAGATTTCAGTTTACATCTGTCGTCGAACTCTCAAGGCTCCTAGTTTTAACTTAAAAAGAAAGAAATAATTACTTGGATTAACTGTTAGAAAATAATATTGCAATGATTATATCTACAAAAGGTAGATTTTACGGTGCTATATATAAACGGCTAATAAAAAAACGGAACAACTTGCAAGGTTATGTTTTGTAAGGATTATCAGAAAAATGTGTATATTTAGAAATATATAATGTCAAAAAAAACGGACATGTTTCGATTTTTCTGGTGAGAAGTATATAAACTGTGTTGTTAGTTTGGCGTATAGAATTCGTATATATGTAGCATAAAACCGCAACAAATTTTCGTTAAAACAATAGAGAAACATTCCGAACAAAGTGTAGAATTACGGCCCGCAGCGGTAATCTTGGTAATCTATGGCTTACATCGCAGTCGTGAGTCTAGTGTAGAGGATAGACAGTCAGCTGACTGGCGTAATTGTCTTGTTTGTTAAAGATGAGTCTACTTCACTTAGTGATTGTAATAGAGATAGGTCTTACATTTAACATTATTTAGCGGCTCAAAAAGATCGATTTTTAATAGTATTATAATTGTTTGTAAGTAAAATATAATTTAAGGACGTTACAGAAACAAATTAATCAATTTATTAAAAAATAATACGTTTACTATTTTCATAGAATTATTTGTGTAAATAATTAGTAATCGGTTGTAAAGTTAAAATTTATTTATGTTTCAATAATTATTATATTATTTCTGTCAAATATGCAGAAAATTTTCCTCAATTGCTGTTTAATTTGTCAGAGATTGTTTAAATTTTTTATAAGTATTTCATTTGAGAATCAATTCAATACTTAGTATCAAATCCCAATAGACAGTGGAAGTACAGCCCGTGGCCATAATCTGAGTAATGCTTAGGTTACAGTTGTGATCTGTAATCGTAGTGAAGGGAATAGGAAGGTATTTTGAGTGTTGACTCTCATGTATATTCTGTGTTTCTTTTTAGCGGCAAATTGCAGGGAATTTCCAATATTTGCTCAAGATATTTTCTGCATTGCATGGTTCATACCAGATTTTTCCAGATTTAGGTCTGTGTGACTTCGGAGACCTACAGTAATTTTTTGTTTTGCTTTAAAGAAAATAAATTTGTTTCTTAACATCTCGGTCTTATCAATTTGTCTCGACGATCGATCTTGAAGGGGGTCCAGTTTTGAAATATTTCCTTTTATTTATTTGCAGCCATTAAGTTTGCTTGGTATAAGAAGTAACATATCTGACGCTTAGAATGCCAGTCTGAAGGCAATTCTGAAAAGAAGAATTGATTTTGATGTTGTGGTAGACTGAACGTTTAATTATTATTCAATCTCTATATTCATAATAAAGATAAACAATGCAGAAATGCTAAGAAGGCATTTTCACATGCGACTTACGCGTAATAAAGTTTCCTTTCGTCTCGCTTCAGCACCTGTAAGCTTTGAACGACGATCGATTGTCGACCAAACGCTGAGTCGGCAAAATCCAATGCAGTATTAGACAGTACAAAGCCTTGTACCTAACTGGTAAAAGGATGAATTGTATTTCAAAATTTTCAAGTGTGCTATAGATTTGGGATAGGATCTTGCCTCACCGTGAT
>JANCMC010046647.1:1444734-1466937 GCA_024363005.1 Charaxes varanes
TAAACATTTTAAACCTGTAGCTCTCTCTTCGAAGATTGAAGTCGATTTTCTGTTCTTCAACATTTGCTTCCACTTAGTATTCAACACACGCTCGGTGAGTCGACCGGGCTTGGTAAATAACACTTTCCAAACAATCACTTAAAAAGTGTTTCTGATTGTTTGCGGTTCGATTTTTCAAGCAATCTCCCCCATTATTCGTTATCGTGTTACACAAAAGAATTGTAAATAAAACATTTTACATATTCGCTATCAGGTATAAATCGGCAAATAACTTTAGGGCTATAAATAATTATATAGCAATACTTCTAGAAGAAGGTTTTTGTCTTTACCTCAAAAAGTGCTACCGTAGGTTCAAATTATACGAGAAGAGTTGATTTTCGACTCTACACAACAAAAGGAATCACATTCAAAAACGGTAACGAAGCTAGATTAAATATTAGAATTTTACATTGAAATTGAAGCACAAAAGTCACACGACAACGTATCCGACGAGTACCGACAAATGCAATTAGCGTCAAATTCGCCTAACAACGTCGCGCAAGCCAATTTGACGACTTCACTCGTTAGCGCGTCAAAGTTCAAACAACTATGTGCCTTAAATTTGCTGAATAAAAGACAGTGTCTATTTTCAATGCACGACATGAAAAATCTTGTAATATTTTTGCATTTGTAATGACCTTTTTATGCCGAGTGCTTTGAAGTTATAGTATCTAAAATGTGACACAAATTTATGAGTCTTTTATACACTTACGTAAGCTAATTTTATGTCTATAGTTAAAGAATGTTAAGGTTTTTCACTTTTCATAATCACGATCACATTCTAGTATACAGATTTTGGTTTTTGTATTTTGATTGCTAATTGTAAGACTGTGAGTTAAGTAAGAGAGTAACTATACGTTATGTCTAAAGCGAAAATCCATGGCTTCCAACGTGGTTTATCAAAGGCGAATAAACCTAAATTTCCTTAGCAACATCGTGCAGACCAATTTGACGTTGACTCGTTACCGCGTCAGCTTTAACGTAGACTAATTCCTGAAGTGTTCGAGCATTCCACATTGGAGAAATTTGTAAGGCAAATTTTATTGTTTAAGTAACAACAAAATGATGGTAAACAAAATCTTTAGATAAACATAGGCAATGCACTAAACAGGTTAGGAGATCAGTCGTTTTAAAAAGAAAATGCACTTTTATTGGAGTTCCCTAGTTTTGAACTTAATTGAATACAAAGGTTAAGGATTACCTAAGATCTGTTTGGTAAAATATCAACTTACTTGTAGTTAGAGAATGTAACGTAGTCCAAAATGATTGCATTGAACAATGAAGTAAGCCTGTGATTTAGTGCGGATAAAGAAAGTACAAAAAAGAAGAAAGAAAATAATTTAAATGGCTAAATCCTAAAAGGATACCTCTTATAAAAATTAAACTGATTAAATAACATATAGTAAATTATTATTGTACCTATATGTGTTAATTGAGACTATGCTATTGTTGTCGAAATATATCAAACTCATTGTGACTTGGGTAAACATCAAGGGTTTCCAAGGTAAGGTTAGTTAACGGGAATTAACATACCCTGTCTCTAGTTTGCTCAGGGGTGGCTTCATTTTGAGATTTATGTAAACAATAATTTGTGTTATATGCTAAAGCATATAGAGTTTGAGTTTATTTGGTATTTAATAACAAACAAAAGTTATATACTAAATGTGTGTAAAAAATACACCGAATATATGGAAAAGGGTGGTCGTCTCTTTCAGCGTAGGTGAAGATGGAGAGTGAAGAAAAAGGAAAAAAATAGAGAAGTTAAAAGAAGAAAGTAAGCGTTGATTTAAGCTTTAAAGTTAATGTCAACTTAGAAGTACCAGGAAAATGTACTCACAAGTCTTTCTACCAGGTTAGATCAGCGACGCCCAGAATCTTAGTCAGTGATCAAGGTGTTATAAAAAGTGGTCTAATTAAAAAAAAAGCTATTACTGTTTTTTAAAAAGGTCATAATTGTTTATCGCTCTCTATCAGTAAGCATTTCCGTTCCATTACATTAGCGTTTATGCGCGTACTCCATATTCATCAGTATTCGAAGTAAATGAGTCCGAGCCATAAAACGGGTCCCAAATGAAACCGTATATCTTTCTGTGTGTAATTCAATTATACGCAGCAATCACATCGCCGCTATATAACAGGTGCATTTTATACCGCCGCCTATGGAGCCCTTATACCATAGTTTTGGCGGGGCACAAGTCATAAGCGATCCAACTTACATATGCATATATGTAATTTATTCACATAATGTTACTTGATTACATTTTTTTTATATAACAATGGGCAAACGAACAGGCGGTACTCTTAAGTGACTACCGACGCCCATGGACAACTGTAACACCAGGGGGATCGCAGATGTGTTGCCGGCCTTTGAGAAATGAGTATGCTCTCACAAGTCCCAGGCACTGCTATGGTTCCTTCCTCTGCAACGCGATGGACCCGGCACCCGCACGGTGAATCCATGTATTGCTAAGAAATTCGTCTCTCTCTCAATTTATTTTCGGTTGACCAAAGCAATCTAATAAAAAACAACCAGTTAGTAATGAATTTTTGACAGTCTTTAAAACGACATATTTAATCCCTGCTACCCTTGTTAGGAGCAACAATCGAAAGTTGTTAAGGAAAAAGTTGGGCGTCTTATCGGAACGAAGCTATTCATCAATAAAAATAGCCAAGAGCGTGTCAAAACACGCTTACATAGAAGGGTTCCGTATCTGATACGCTATACACGTATTTGTTAAGAAACTTCAAAAGTTACTGTACGATTTCATTCAAAATAGTTTTCCTAATGAGTTTTCAGCATGTTCTATCAAGATGGAAGTTTCAAGTTTGGATATGCTTGGGGCGGAACCACCTTAGGGGCAGACAGACGGACAGAGCGAAATTATAAAGGGTTCCTTGTAGTACTACGAAACCCTAAAAATGATCATCGTAAACAGCAAAAATGTTCCCAGGATAAGGATCCCGGGAACATTAGTAAAGGACTAATCCTTTTTAATCTCATCACTAATTGCTTGAAAAGTCTAGTATCGTAAGTTCTCTTTTAGATGAATAGTGTTACGAAAACACTGTGAAATTTCTTAATATTTAGCAAAATTAAACTTGCGAAAAAGCAATATACAAAACATCTAGCACAACTTCGTCACTTTAGCCAGACGGCGACATGTGTTTACGTAAACTCTTCACCTTAGGGTTGCCAACGTTTATACGAGGTATTAAGGATATTAAAATTAAAATAAATATGGAACTTACTCCAAAAAATGATTTCCGTTTTGTTTTAACTAACATTGAAGTTGGCTGAGGGCCAGGCGCGGATCCACCGTGGTAGGCACAATGAGCAGGCCCACTAATAGACTTGTGACGTCACACTTCCACAGTCTACTGAGACCGAAAGCCTGATAATTTTATATACAATATCTTACTTACAAAAAAAACAATATATGAAAGTCATATAGTATACTTCTCGTCAGAAAAATCGAAACACCTTGCAAGATTATGTTTTGTAAGGAATATCAGAATATATGTCAAAAAAAAGGGAAGTGTTTCTTTGACATATATTCTGATGAGCGATTTGTCTCATGAGAAGTACATTTTATAGACTTTATCCTTTATAGGAATGCGCTATATCGATCACAAGCAAGTTCACACGCTGACTCGCATTATGCCGAAAATCGGCCAAAAATTAACCACGTTTTTTGAAGGCTGCATCCGCGCCTGCAGTGGGCAGACCGTATCTGTCGTAGAGTCATCAAGATCTGAATTCATAAGATTAATGATCGATATTAAAAAATATTATTTATAAATACATTCCCCTAAATTAATATACGTTTAATTATTCCAAGGTAATGGGTTTATTTGTTGTTTTTCGCACGTCTGAGTTGATTCAAATACAAGACTCATTTATTTAAAGTTTTTTTTTAAAGCCTTCAAAAACACCCAATAATTTTTTGTCTTTTTGTTCTTTTATGTTTTTGAAAACGGTTTTATTAAGTAATTTATTTAAAAATTTTTGGTCGAAAGGAAATGAAGATATTATCGATATATTAGACAACTGAATACCTGTGTTACAGGTAACAGACGCCTGTTAAACACAAATATTTTTTTGTAGAAATATAGAAATACATACATATAAGATAATACACCCAGGCTCGAGTTTAGGTTATATTCAAATTCGAAAAGGTCCTAATAAAGTAGGTTTAATAGGTTTATTGCAACCTTTTTCTGATGCTACCCTGTTTGATATGAAAGGTTAAACAGATCTATAAATACAAATATCTACCGTGACATGAATCTAAATCAAAAGACAACGAACGAACCGATACGTCGAAGGCCAACAGTATCTTATAATCGCTACACACTTATCAATAAATCTTTGCGATAAAACTGCAATAAAATCATTCCATCAAAACTGTGCAGTTAAGTCACAAGAAAGTTTCGTAAAAAACTGCTAAAATTAATGATCGTGATGCAAACGCAACGGTAAAACTGTGCAGTTTAATCGACAAGGAGTTTTCTTACACACGTTTCGATAAAACTACGCAGTTTAAAATGCACAGTTAAATCGTAACCATTTATCGATAGGTGTGTATCGGCTATTATATCGCTCAACGAATTTGGAACTAAACAAACTCAACGAGTATGGGGGCGATTGCAGTCGGTATGAGAAGAATAAGACGAATCGACTGCCCCTTATCACATTTAAAAAAATCTTCTTGAACTTTTTTTAACCTTTTAAAGATACGCTCAACTCAATTCAACAGTCTGAATAAGACCAGATACAATCTTTTGCAGAATGTTAGAGTCGTCATTAATCATATACCACTTCGAAAAGAGATTAAAAAACCATTATCAGAAACTCTATGTTCTACTAACTGTGTAC
The DNA here is from genome assembly GCA_024363005.1 of Charaxes varanes. Lineage (NCBI taxonomy): Eukaryota > Metazoa > Arthropoda > Insecta > Lepidoptera > Nymphalidae > Charaxes > Charaxes varanes. Next base: position 1,449,650 of record JANCMC010046647.1, read on the forward strand.
TCGGAGAGAATAATCAGACATAAATGGGCATTCTTAGTAGATTTAACGTCAAATGAAATGTTTAAACAAGGCAAAATCTATACAATGCTGATGAATTGTTAATGGAAAATAGTGTATTTTCACAATAATTCAGATGAAACATTCAAATAGACACTCATTAACGAAAACATGTCTTACGTACCACCGGAGCTTTTCAATTCCTTGTCCACACTCGTGCTAGTAGAGAACTGGTCGCGGTTTTTTAACTTCGCTCGTTTCCTGGCACGTGCACCCCAGTACGTGTAGTTGACCGCCGCGTATTCAAGAAGCGCAGCGAACACAAACACGAAGCACATCACCAGGTAGATGTCTATAGCCTTCACGTACGATATACGGGGAAGGCTGCTTCTAACTCCTGTGCTTATTGTCGTCATTGTCAGGACAGTGGTGATACCTATACGCAAATATCACCGTCGGTACATAAACAGTAAATATTTTACGATAAGAATCAATATTCCTTGTTAATAAACTTCCATAACGACTTAATACTATTGATTGCTTTATTGTGTTTCATCACGATCCTCAGCTAGATTCAGTCCACTGCTGGACTGCCTCTTCACGAGCACGCCTTGGGTTGCCTGGAAGAAATCGCTTCCATAGCAATTAGGCCTTTGTACCATAGCATTAAGTATAGTTAAGTGTATTTCTGTAAAATGTTACTTTATGAAAATAATAATACGTAAAGAATATGTAATAACAATAATAAAAATACTTCTGCTGTTTGCTAAGTATTTAATACTGATTTTTCTACAGTTTCAAGGGATTATAGATCATAGAATTCATTTAGTATTAATTACAACTTTTCTGAGAAATAGGGTATTTTACGGACAGAGGGCCTACCACGAACACTTCGAACCGTTCGAGTCGAATTATCGACTTTGAAAATATCCGTGCTGGGCCCACATCGGACCCTCCTTATTGTCAACGCGGGTTGGATCAGAATTGATTAAAAGCGTGACACGATAACGTGAACGAAAGTTGCCTCCTATGGGCCTAGCAATTATTATTATTATTATAGTGAAGAAAACAAATGAGAAACTCAAAAGATAGAATGTAATCTATGATAAAGGAGCCAAATAAATGAGCTCAAAAATGAAAACCGTGAAGCCTAACTATTCACAGTGCTGCAGAGTAGGAATATTTATTAAATTTACCCCGAATTAATTAGCTCTGTTCCGGTGGGGTCCATAATAGTCTCTGTCCCCAATTTACAGAGGACTCCTGGAGTACCTCCAGTCTCACCATTCTGCTGCGTACAGCCGGGGCCCTCTCAATCACCCCGCTGTATGATAACACTGGAAACGATCGCTCCGGTTCCGTTGGAACGAGCGACCCCCTATCCCAAGAGGAATCCCACACCCCCGAACCCTGGGACAACGGAATGACGTTGGACGAGGAAGGTTTTACGCCTTACGTCTCCAAGAAAAGTAACGTGAAAGCCGCCCCCAAACCAAAAAGTTCATCCGCAAGGATGCAGGTCCTAAACCCGAGACGGCTAGACCCTCCCAGGCCGAACGCAAGCCCAAGACCGTTTTTCTTCCAGGAAAAGTCCGCAAGGCCGCGCGCGTCAAGGCTATGCTGGAAAGTGCCAAATCATATTTGATACCAGGCCTACGGCCATCGCCATCAAGGTGCAGATATTCTTTTCGGATTAATGAAATTACCGAAAAAATTCTGCCTCGATGAAGGAGACGACTCTGCAGTATCACACTTACATATGCGCTCGAAGAGAAATAATTCAATTGTACAAAAGTTTCCAGCCAATTATAATAGTCGCAAAATGGCGAAGAAAACAAATGAGAAACGCAAAAGACAAAATGCAATCTATGATAAATGAGCTCAAAAATGAAAATCGGGAAGACCAACTGCTCACAGTGCTACACAATAGGAATATTTATTAAAATAAATTAATTTTTGTTCAGAACAGGGTTATTTCCTTAAACGGATTTATAGAAACATGGACTATAAGTTTTGGTAAAAGTACTGTCGGCGACCAAATCGAATAATCGCGTCTTTAGCGAGTCGGCCGACACCCACAAGCGCCCTCCCCGTTCCCCTGCCCCTCATCGGTTCTGAATTGTATTAAGATTTTATTTTGTTTTTTATGTTATTTGAATTATTGTTATTTAATGTTAATTTAGTATGATAAATAGTATAAGAACATGTAAATTAAAAAATTGTATTTTTACGAAGGAATAAATAAATAAAGGTTGTGTGTTTTCATTGGCGGAAGATGTCACTCTTGTACACTCTTGTTGTAGCAGTGGGCTTGCCGCCAAACTTTGCCCTGCGAGGGGCCCTAGGGCAGCCGCGATAGTTCGCGGGGTGCCCCTTGGATCCGCACAGGACACAGCTGGGCGGCTCCACTTCCTCTGCCGGGGATTTTCTGGTGCAATCCACCGTACCGTGATCCCCTAGGCACTTGACGCACCTAGGGCGGGAGAAGCAATGACGGGCGGAGTGCCCATATAGCTGGCAGCGGTGACACTGCCCTAGGAGACCCCTGTTTTTAGGGGTCTCGACATGGATGCCGGAGAGGCGGCAAACAGATCGTATGTTGAAAATCTTTTTCCCCTCCGGGGAGAGGTCCAATATGGCCAGAACCATATTGTATTGCCTTTGTGCTTTAGCGTGGTACATACGATGTACCTCGCGAATCGGGAGGCCCTGTGAGATGAGGTCATCTTTGATGTCCTCTGTCGGAAGTTCCTTAGGGACGTTCTTTATTACGACCCTAAGTTGACGCTCCTCTTGGAGGGCGTAAAACATTTTAAAAAATATTTCATTATTATAAATTTAAATTGAAAATTAAATTGAACTAGTCGACACTGCGGAGTAGGTTTCCCCTAAACCTCTCTATAAATCTCTTTCTCTAGCCTTTTGCATCTAATTCTGATAAGAACAATAAAAAAAACTGTGATGAGCACAATAAAATATATGTCGGCGAAAGATTCAAAAGGCATTTAAGAGACACACGCCGAAGCGTTTACAGCCGTATGCTGAGACCCATATGGAACCTCGCATCCATGACAGATATCTTGAAGCATTATAGCAAACCTTCATGAGAACCAACCTGATAAGTAAAGAAAACAATCCGAGAAAGAATTGCACGTTAAATAAATAAATAAATATATACAGGCCTATATGACACACGGACGTCTGTCCCTTAGGTAGACAACTTAATGTTATAGTTAACAGACACCTGCTATACACAAATATTTTTTTAGAAATATATAAATACATACATACAGATAATACACCCACACTCGAGGTGGTAATCGAACCGGCCCCCAGAGCGGAAGGCAGGGTCACTGCCCACTGCGCCAACGGACCAGTCAAAAGTCTGGCAGTCTGTCTTTTAAGTTCTTCCTTGACTCAGGCTAACCAAAAAATCTTCTCGACCGTTATTACGGTCCACGGTCCACTCCAGGATTTTACGCAGCCAAAAGTAAATTAGTAACAATAAGATGAACCGTCTGAACGAACTCATGGAATGCATAGATCTAAGGTGATAAAACAGAGGTGTTGACAACATGTGTATAATCATACTGGCTGTAAGGTGCCGTGGATACAGCACCGTCCCCGATTCGCGGCCGAGTGTGACCGATTGCGTCATGGCGGACATCATTTTCTTTAAATATTAAGTCGTTAAGAAATCATTTGACATTTCTTAGGATGCCGCACTGAACTGCGGCTATATTTGTCACAATTTATATATTCCTTAGCAACTACCGCTGTCTTGTGCTACTTCTATTTAATTCTTCGATAAAAATCATTCATATTATTTATACAAATAATAAATACTCTACCACTTTGCGTTACTTACCGTTATTCTGAAATTCGATCAAATTTCTACAATAAAAATAGAATTTATTATTTTTATACGATCAATTATATACATTCCATATCGTTTATTTAGCAAATTATAGAATTTGTTCAAAAAATGATATTAAATTTTTTGAACAAGTTCAATAACACTTTAGTTTGTTCTAATGATATTTTATTCAAGTAGAATTTTACAAGCTCTTTTGAATAGTTAAATATTTTTAAAACTGTCACTGATTCGTTAGAGTTCAGCCACGAGAAGATTAAGCAAGAAACTCGTTACCCGCTCTTTTAAAAATAGTTCTGATTGAACTAAGTTTAAATTGCATTTTGGCGTGTTTAATATAAAGTACAAAGCGGGAGCGCCTCAACTCCAAGCAGTTTTATCTTCAATATAGTCTTCGGTTGTATAATTCGCCTTACGAATAAGCGTGTTTTTAACATGTTTAAATTTAACTATAGACAGATTGTTCGATATTCCAATAAGTTAGACGAGCGTCAGCATACAGTCTAATATTGTAAAATAATAAGTGTACTACGTCGTGGGCTGTATGCTGCACGCTCGTTGCCTTTTTAGGTTTACAAAAAAGGTAATAAAAAAATGTACTACGTTTGGCGGGAACATGGAAACACAGTGCTGTTTTTAAAAAAATGTTAGAGGATAGATAAGGATCCGCAAGATTGTCCATACACATTTAATAAACTGAATATTTATGAATATCTAATCAGGTTCTTTTATATTCTATTCCGCCCGGTCTACGATATGTATGCAATAATATTAATGTATGGTATATAAGCTATTTTTTAAATTATTAAAATTCAGAGGGTATCCCCGGGTTGTCGTCCAATTTTTGAAAGAATGAAATGACGGAAATTGACATATAATGTAGTAACTGTAATATATAATGTAGTAACTAAATTGATATATAAGTAGTATATAAAAGAGTAAAAAAAAAAAATAGCATCATTGCACACGAGCTGCTAAATAGTAGATATCAAGAAAAAAGCATTGTAAAAATTAAACGAACCGAAAACTGTTGCGTACCAATTATAACTTTGTTTTAAATTTTTAAACGGCTAAAAATATAAAATGGCGTAAGGTTAAATATGAAATACATATATAGAAATAAGTGATAATATATTTTATTTATTAGAATATTTTCCTCTAAATAATATAAACCATAATATACATAGTTCGAAATATATATAACCTTTTGCAAGTGAAAAATAGACCGGTACTAAATTTTTAAAATACTGAAATGAAAAAGGAAGCGGTATCGATTAATAATGCTAACAAGCCGAACTAAATTAGTATTAATTATTATTAAGAATATATTTTTGCAAGTGATATTTTTTACCTTAGATTCGAACACAGGGGCAGGTAACTTGGTGCGTGAACAGTTCACAACGGCGCGACCTCGCCACTTTCAAGCTATATATGCGCCAGTGTTGGAAGGGCGTACTGTCATAGAACGTACAGCTTCTTGTTAACTATTCCTATACTATATAGAATTCACAAATCGATTTTTTTACACTGCTAGGATTTTTTTAGTAGTGGCAGGTAGAGAACTATTGGGCGTAGCAAGTTTCTCCTGCCTTCCTTATATTCCTTATCACAGCTATTCCTCTTACCCACCGTCACGGGTCAGCAACGTTCTAACAGGCAAGGGCCAAATTGTCATAAAAATGAGATGAGGGCGGGTTATAAATAAGATTTTTTTTAAAAATAGTTATGTATTTATCTAAGTAGATATTAAAAGGGTTATTAAAATTGCCAAAAACTGAATATTTTCAACCTATTTCAAAAAAGGAGAAGGTTGTCAATGCAACTGTATTTTTTTTCGTGTTTGTTACCACAGAACATTTGACTGGGTGAACCGATTTTGATGATTCTTTTTTATTTGATAGCTGGTGCTTCCCCTGTGGTCTCATTTTGATATGGTCCAATTCTGACAATTTGAAGTCGGTTTTTTTTAAGAAAGTAAGATTATAATTGTATTACATCGCAGCAAACTGCACTAGTGTGCGGTAATTATGTTATATAGTCTACAAAATTTAATTATCATTAATTAAATTTAGTTAATTAATGATTCTTAAATTAAGTAGACTATACTACTACGACTAAAGTACTATTTTAATTTAGTTATTTGTGTGTAGAAATAACTAAATTAAAATTAGGTTTATCTCAATGGACACATTTTGATGGGTTGTTCACAATTTTTTTTTTAAATACTAGTATTAATTTGAACTTGTTGAGACTTATTTGTCTTTTTATTATTACTTAGTCTAAATTGAGTAATTGAGTAGACTAACAGATGACTAATTATATAGTATGCGATAATTTACAATTTCGATGAATGTATTTTGTACATATACACCAAGGGATAAGGGTTTTTTACCCCATGGCCCAGAATATCCTAAAAACTTATGCTTAAAGTGGATGCAAGTTCAGCGAGGACTGACAGAGAAGGCATCCCTGAGTCGACCCCCACATCACGTAGTGGGTCTCGACGACACAGGGGTGTCTGTATGGGACCGACAGGCCCCTGTGGCACCGCGGGGGTTAAACAATGTATTATTCGTTTCATTTAAGTATAAGCCGTAACATGTTTCCTTTCAATAAATAAATCTGGCTATACTTTTCTTTTTTATGAGATAATAAATACGTGTAATAAACAATCACTCACACGCGCACACACACACAACACACAACACACAAACACTGTACAATAACATACACACTTCTTTTCCTTTTTCTTTTTAACGTCTAAGGTAATATAGTAATAAATTATGTAATGTTTATTTAATATCTCAAATAACGTTTTATTGTCATTACGTGGTTGTAGCTCTAAGGGTAGACGTTAGTAACTGAGCCACAGTTTTTAACTAATGCGGTTACTATGGAAAATTGTATTTCTGCATTTTGTAATGCATCAATAAACTTATTTTATTTTTTTATTATTTTATTTTTAAGCATATCCACTTCCTATACGTCTACTTCCAACGAAGCGTTGACCTGTGCTAGTAGATTCAATGTTAGACAAACGTGGTCACGATTTAAACTGGGCCCTTAACGATTTCAATTCACCGTTGAGTAATTGAGGCTCCTTTTATATATCATAGAATGATTTTTCTATAGTCATTAGAAAGACAATTGATAAAATATTTTTAAATAAAAAGAATATCACCTTCAAAAACAAAAACGCGAGGAACTAATGGGCAAAAAATAAATAGTACTTTCAAAGGATTTAGTAGACACTTATTGATGTGCTGAAGTCGGTACCAAGCCAAATAAGTTCTCCGCTAAATTAACGCAGATGGCACAGACTTCAGCACATCAGTAAGTGTCTACTGAATCGTATGAAAGTACTATTTATTTTTTGCTTTTTAGTTCCTCGCCTTTTTGTTTTTGAAGGCGGTTATCTTTTTATTTAAAAATAATTTATTTTTAAACGAACGATTACGACTAACCTGACCAGGAAAGTGCCAAAAGCTGACCAAAAATTCAAACTCAGGGTCCGACGCCATGGCCTGGGCTATCGCAGCAATTATATTCCTGACGGTGTCCTTCATTGTATCCAGCAAAGTGTTGAGCCATATCTAGATTTAAGTGAAGGCAATTTAATACAAAATGAATTTACCAATTCTATAATTACTGTTACTTGAACGCAACAGGACTTCATTGTCGCCTACAAGGGTATGGAAATATTTTTGGCGTTTGCAAAATATGCCAAATATACTGAACGTACTCAGTGATGATAGTAAGTTGTACACAGTACGTAATAGCGGTTGTATAATTTATTTTATATCCATCAGTCGCGCTTTAATAAATGCTATCGACCCAACATTTTCATCCTAAGTAAATTCGACTCGTCGACTTACATCGGTTCGAAAAGTTAAATAACATAAGGGTCAGGCAAACTCAAAATTATTATATCAGGTTGGATGATATCTGTTAAGCAACGATTTATGCCAAATTTTGATTAAACATCATCTTTTTTCTTCTATGTGATGGAGTCCTGGTGGATGCCTATGAGGCCTTCATTTATTTCCATACACAATCTTTTGTACCTAACTTCCTGCATACCATACTACATCTTCAGTCTGTCTTTTTGAAGGCCTAAATTTTCGTCTTCTGGTATGCAGACGCCATGAGGAGGTCGTAGCTTAATCAGTGGCCGGCATTTGAGTCGATCACTAGGTTAAGCAGTACTTCACTCGATTGGATGAGATACAATACAATTATTTGTTTAATGTTTACTTTTCATATCTTATGATATATGTATATTGTGTGTATTTAAACTATTATGAATTGGAGATACCTAAAATAAATACATAAGTGGTTGAGGGCTCATCTCAGGTAGGGCGCGTGACATCCTCGTAAAGTTAGCTTTAAGTCAGGTATATTATCGCCAAAATTTTACTAATTGTGTCCGTGAATTGTATAAAAAAAAAATAGATTAAATTTTACTGTGATATATAACCTATAGCCCTCCTAGATAAATGGGCTATCTAACACTGAAATAATATTTCAAATCAAACCAGTAGTTCCTGAGATTAGCGCGTTCAAGTAAAAAAACAAACTTAAAAATATATACTACTTCTATAAGCGCTTATAATGTGTATACACGATATAAAGAAGTTTTGATTTTGAGTAGCTATGACATTATAATAAACTTGATACTGAGATTAATTTCAATGGTTTTTAGGGTTCCGTAGTCCTACAAAGAACCCTTACGTATAGTTTCGCTCTGTTCTTGGGATTTTCGAACAATTAGATGTAGAACCTAGAAAATTTTCATGTTGATAGGACATGCTATAAAACTCACCAGGAAAATTATTTTGAATGAATTAACACAACAACTTTTGATATTATTTAACATATATTCTTACCGCGTATGAGATACTGAATCCCTATTAAGTTTTTATTAACACGCTCTTTACTTGTTACTTTTATTTATGTAGATGCTATAAAATACGACTGGAAATTCATTTACAATAAAAGCCTATACCGTAATCACCCGTATAACGCGGAGCCTTTATAGCGCCTTAATATTATTATATAATATGTAATATTAAAATATATATTATATTATACGCATTCGGAGTTAAACAAGCGCGTTTTACGAAAATTTTCCTATAACGCGGAATAAACCTAGCGTGTTATAGGGAGGGATTTCAGTTATAAAATTACCTTAAATAATGTTGCATATCACTTTTCCGAGCGACGCTACCCGCCACTTCCCCCGTGGGCGTATCAAAATGTACAACAATGTATTCGATACCCTGTATCGCCACATTTTGTAATAACTTTCCCCCACTATTGGGAAACGTTTGTCCTTATTATAGTTTCCTTACAATATTACCATAAATTATTATAAAACTCACGCTTATTTTATGTGTAACTAGCTGTTTACCGCAACTTCGTCCGCGAAAAGATATGACAGCTCTTGGACCTCCTTAATCCGGCCCCATCGTATAATATTATTATGGGGTAGAATTCTTACATGTATAATTTCACATTCAAATAATCTGTGTATGTCATTTGACAATTTTATTTTTCTTTATTTTAAATTGTATAATTATGTTCAATTGAACTTTCTATAATTTCAGAAATTTTCACAAAGTTCTACTTCTGTTAAGGAAAATTTCTAATATTTGCATGCTACAAAGCAGAATATAAATTTATCCAATAGTCAACATCATGTCTATGTAGTTCATATTCAACAAATAAAAATTATTTCATTTCATTTAATCGAAAAATCCGTTCTCAGCAGATGTCTAACTCTAAACTATGCCATATCAAATGGGCTAAGCCTCTTTTGATTATAACGAGAACCATATCTAATTAAGGTCACATAGAGACGACAGCTCCACCTGCCGGGACCAAATGTCTTTTTAAACCATCTACGAACCCCCTGGTCTACGAATCCCAGTTGGTCTAGCGGTTTAGGAGGAGGTAATAATTAATGTTAATCTATATTTAACATTGTCGTACCTGATGATAACATATTCTTTTCACCATTCTCCGTGTACCACGCCCTGCTTCTAGGATATTTTGCCGCTGGTGGCCTACGCATCGGCACCTCTTATGTTGCAGTTGTCTATGGGCGATGGTGACCATTTATCATCAGGTGGACCTTCTGCCCGTTAGCCTCTTTTAACCATTTCTCTAATGTCAGCAACTTATCTGTAAGCCTTCTATTAGGGCAATTGTCCAAGGGCGTTGGCAGTCACTGCGCTTAAACAGCCCGCGCGTTTGCTCTTTGTAATGTATAAAGTCTTCAGTGCATATAAGTGCTGTTGGGATTACTGCGGTTTTGCTCCGCGTCTCAAATGTTTGGTGAAACACAAACAAATGCCTGTTACGCTGCAATAAGGAAACAAACCTCATTCTAATTAACAAGACTGTGGCTAAGTTCCCACAGTATCTTCACGATGGTTGCGAGTAAGATGGACTCACCCACACTGGCTTAATGCGGGTGAGTGAGTACATTTTATCAGAGTGCTGGGAAGCAATAAATAATAATTAGCAAATTAAATTAAATAATATTTCATTTGACTTATATACTTTTAAGATTTCTGTGTTCATTTTATTTACTAATGCATGGACCTATGTTGTCTGGTAATAAAGAAATTTGAATTACTTATTATGAAATTAACACAGATTTCACAATCAGGAGCCTAATTGTTTATTGGTAAAAAGTCCGGATTGTTTTCGTTAGACAAAACTTAGAGGCGAAAGATATTCTCAATGTTCTCAAGTAGTTACTGAAATAAAGGTTTTTTTTTTATCATAAGAACCATATAAAATGTAAGCGAAAGTTACAAAATGTCGTAATACGTAAATATTAAAATGTAGAAGAAAATATGGTAATACGCGAGATTTGGGGACTCCTTCAAACCATAATGTTGTGAAGGAGATATAAAGTGTACGTGAGGCAGAATTTAGGTTAGATACGTTTAAAGTTATTTGTATTTAGGTATTTCATCTTTATATAAAAAAGCGAAAGGTTACCTATAACGAAATCAGGAAAACTGCGGGACGTAAAAACATGAAATTTGGCAAGAAGGTAGCTGATGGTTAGTAGAAATCCGCTAAGAACGGAATTTGCGACAGCACTCGGTTAAGGGGGTCTAAGGGACCTCGAAAAATTTGTTTCAAAGTCCTCCCTTTCTCTTTGCTACAAACTTTTAATTTGGCAAAGGTGAAGTTAGCAGACGTAGGCGAATGGCATTTTCTGTACATCGGTTGACCTCTCTCCTACAAGTTGTAGACTGAATTTCTCAATTAATCGTTTAATATATACACACATATAAATAGATATGTATGTATAGCGAAATTCTTATACATTCAATTTTTTTGTCCCTAATTGGTGTAGGTAATACGTCCGGAGGTGAGGTTGAAGAGATTCTGTGTTATATATATACATATGAAAGCGATAATTCACCTAACATGGATTCTCCGCAACCTCCGGACGTATAAAGATGAAATTTGACTGGGAGGTACTTTAATGGCAGAAGAATTAGAGACAAAAAAATGGAATCTAAGATTTTCGCCTAATTTTACACTGACGAAGGCGCGGATAACAGCTAGCAACATTTCTTATTGTTCTTCCTAGCCTTATCCCAGTTAAATACCAGGGTCCGCTTACATTGTAGAGGATGTGGCTGTGGGGCAAGTTAAGATAACCGATTGCCATCTAGCAACACTATTAATGTTTAAAATGCAACTAGAGAATGTATTTTACAATCTGTTGCTAGAATGGGTCACCCATCTATCACCCGGTCGCAGCCAGAGCAATTTAACTTAGCGATCGACTCAAATGCCGACCGCTGATTAGGCCACGACCTCCTTAACTTAGAATGAAAATGTTCGTGCTAGGCCCACAGCGTACCCTCCCTAGCGTGACGCGGGTTGCATTAGCATCGATTAAAAGCGTGACACGATTAAGACTTGCCTCCCGTGGACCTAGAGCAAGTACAGTATATAGATAGAGATATCTATCTACTGTTTTTGAAAAACCTTTTCAAATATTCTCTACAATTTTTAATACGTAATATTTTATCATTAGGTACTATAGAGATCACCGGCTGGTGTGCTATTCGCCCACAAATGTTTTGTAGATTTGCTTACCATGTGCGTACTTAATACGATATATAAAATTAAAATACTTTGTACACCGACATTATTATATTTGATAATTAATATACATACGACCGTCCAGATTTCGCTTTGATACCAACTTATAGCAAAATTTATGCATGTATATGTAAATCGTTTTACATTGGTGTGCGTGTGGTTTTATTTCAATGATTTATTATGTTTATAATGTATATTTTATAAAAATATTAGCATTCGAACAACCGCCTCTATATAAACTATAACTGTGGCAAATTTCATACTCTTATGTCCGCACAATTTTTGCAAAACGGCACTGAAAAATTTTGCTTCACGTAGAATAAATTATTATATGACATTCATGATCATAAGACATTCGACCTCAGACCTTTTTAGGGTTCCGTAGTACTACAAGAAACCCTTATAATTTAGCTCTGTCCGTCCGTCCGTCCGTCTGCCCGTAAGATGGTCCCCCCCTAGCATTTCCAAATTATTAGACGTAGAGACTTAAAATTTTCCATGTTGATAGAAACGAACCAAAAACTCACTGGGAAAATTATTTTGAACAAAACCGGACTACAAATTTTGAAGTTATTTAACGAATACGTTTATAGTGTATCAGATACGTAAACCTTCTGTATAAGCGTGTCTTGACACGCTCTTGGCCATTTTTTATAAGCTTTGCTTAATTCGGTCCAATAATTAATCGTAAAAAACGTAATCCTTAACCATGTGACCTCACATTGAATGTCTCGTCTATCTGTTGACTGAACTGGACTGAATTATTTAATACAGCAGAAGGTCAAAATCTTGACCGTAAACTTGAAAGTCAATGATGTGCTGGTAGTGGGGCCTCATTCCTCTCTCTTCCCTCATTCAAACGTCTTGTTTGTTCTTTAAACCCTTTATTTGTGCGCTCTTAATCTAAATATTACATGGTTTATATAGAGGGAGGCCCCACTACCAGCACAATGATACAAAACAACACACAGAGATTAGGAGATAACTTGTATGGTTGCTATGTCAAATCTTCGAATTTTTCATATATGCATGAAATTGAAAGTTTGTGATGGCACACCAAGGGGGAGGGGATTTCGTAAATGTGACAATCTGTGACAACGACGTGATGGGTTAACAAAAATGGCCATCGCATCAAGACACACTTATACAGAAAGGTTCCGTATCTGATACACTACAAACGTATTCGTTAAATAACTTCAAAAGTTGTAGTCCGGTTTTGTTCAAAATAATTTTCCTCATGAGTTTTGTAGCCCGTTCCGTCTCTACTTCTAATAGTTTGGAAATGCTAGGGGGGGGGGCTATCTTACGGGCAGACAGACGGACGGACGGACAGAGCGAAATTATAAGGGTTCCTTGTAGTACTACGGAACCCTAAAAACTTACCATGAGGACAAATATCTTTTTGAGGAGCAACAGTAATTACTAATTTATTATCAGCCACCTTAGATTCCAGAGGATGTGGCAGTGGGGCGAGTTAAAATGACTGACTGTCATCTGACGTCATACACGGAATCCCCACTAACTACAATCTCACGACTAATATCAATTGACATTAATCGGGACCTACTGTTTTACGTGTACACGGAAAAGGTCGGATATTTGAAAGCCAGTGTTAGAATTGGTCACTTATCTATCATTCGGCCACAGTAAGAGTTTTAAACGTAAAGTCCGACCACTGATTAAGCTACAAGCTCCTCGTAAGTATAAGAAGAATAGATAGAAATATATTAAAAGATATTATAAATATAAAAGATATTAAAAATATTTTAAATGGAGCCTTGCTTTTGAAGCCATTCAGGTACTCCGTTTAAAACCTGGACCGCAGGGTTGTCGTCATTCCTACTTTCTAGCAAAGCTTTTACATATAAAACGCATGTACATAATAAAAGGTCTATTTAAAAAATATACAACAAATACTCTGATTGGGGTAGCACATTATGTGCCTAGACGTTAAATAATATATTTTTTGGAAATATCTAAAATGAAACTAAATCTGGACTGGGAATAAGAGGGAGAATTCTAATTTGTGTCATATTATTATGTTCATTCTGTTTAAATGTCGATACATAAAGACGATATAATTATAAACTTTCTAGTGTGCGAAGAGAGCGAGCGTTCCTTCGTCGACGGCACCTCTCATCGCGAAGAGGTCGAATATACGCGACGCGACGAGCGCAGTGAACCGCCGCGACGTGCGCAACCGAGCCCCGACCGACGTCTGGAGAAAATTAATAAGAAGGTGAAGTATTATATTATGCAATGTATTTTAATATTATAAAGAATAAAGATTTGAATATTTGTATGCACTGAATAGACTCTGAAAGTGCTGGACCAAGTTTGAAAAATTGTTTCATCTGATGAACTTAGCCAATAAGTATATATTTAAAAAGTTAAGAGTCCATATAAAAACTTCGATAATGTAAATAACCGTGCGAAACCTTGGTGGGTCGCTTTTTTATATAAGTAGTTTAAAAGAAAACATCATTACTGGATTATAAAAAAAAATCTGAGCAGTTTAAACTCGGACAGTAAATTTCTTTTATTTTTATATCATTATGTAATCATATTCTAAAGACACTTACAGATATTTGGAATAGTTTGAAGATAGCGAGGGTAAGCGAAACGCAAAGCTGGGCGTAATTCCGTTACGGCGCTACGCGTTGCTTCGACTCAGCATCCAATTTGCACGCAACCTTATGCAGCGTTTCAAGTGTTTGAAAAACCCTTTATTAAATTATTTAATTCCTTATTGTCCTACTGTTACAGATTAGCGTCCAAAAGAAGAATATTGCTAAATACGAGAGCGACTTCGAGTCGCAGAACGGCCATGCCATAACTCAGGGGGATCGCATGACGGACGTGAAACTCGTCCGCATGTACGAAACCCTCCGACAGCTGCAAACGGAAAAGCGCTGCATCAAAGCGGACCCCGTGGAGTACGCGCTGAAGCTGCAAGCGGCCAAACTGCAGAAGGAGAGAGACGACAAGCTGGACGCAGCGCTGAAAAGCGACAAGTCTATGGCTGAAGTTGTCAGAGATATCGAAGAGGTATAACAACATAACACAACACACACACACACACACACACACCCACACACACACACACACACACACACACACACACACACACACACACACACACATCAAGTTACAATTTAGATAGTCTGTATAGAGGTGCTTACGTCTAAAAAAAACGTCACAGCCCAATCGTGTCGCTGTGAGGTCACGTGTAGCGGAACGCGTTCCTTAGCTTCGTTAAGACTGACTGACTTATTAAGGTGTCATTCATACGAATTTTACGATTTATGTACTTTCCTTGACCCCCCCCCCTCCCCTATCCTTGTCACATGTTGTGACATTTTCAAAGCCTTGGTGTAACATCAAGTTTAATTTTAGCCGGATCAAGCCGCGGGAAAAAGCTAGTACTTTACATACACAGGTGCTTACGTCGAAAAAAAACGTCACGCCATTGTGTCGTACGGAACTATTAAACTGGTTTTTGTGTAATCTTTTTTTTATCTTTTGTAATGCAAACAACTTTATTTACGAAAGTTAAGGAATCCGTTTAAAGTTTACAGTTAGGTTTTATATGCTACCTGAAGCCCGCGACTTCGCCTGCGTGAATTTTGTAATTTTGCTAAATTTTGTGACTTTCTGTTATATTTTGTAGAAGCAAAGTAACCAATGTTTATCCTTGAAAAATCAGCTACATACCAGTGAAAGTCCCGTCTAAATCGGTCCATCTGTTTCGGAGATTACTCGGAACAAACAGACAGATAGATAAAAGTGTTTAAACTTGCGTTTTTGTTACAGGTATCGTATATATACTCATATGCTATTAGTAAAGAAAAAAAAATTCCACGTTACAAACTGACACTTCAAATTTATTTATATGTATAGATTTCTAAACAGCTGGGCACTGTCTTATTTGATACCAATTTTTTAAAGTCTCTATGTAAAAAAGACGTATTTAGGTTTGTTTTTACGGAACGGTTTATCTAATTTTTATGGAACTGTGACTGGAAGATAGAAAAGGGCATTAAGCTACAATAATGTCACAATTATTTCAATAAATTTAAGGTTCCTTCATTAAAACTGAGCCAAAATATGGCGGATTCGACTTAGGGACCTTCAAGAAAAGAGCATACACATTTCTCAAAGGCCGGCAACGCATCTACGAATCCCCTGGTGTTGCAGTTGTCCATGGGCGTCGGTAGTCTCTTAAGAGTACCGACTGCTCGTTGCCCCTTGTTATATAAAAAAAAATATTAAAGTGGCCATAACTTTCTTTGCAATGAGGACAATAAGCGTTTATAAATCGAATATCTTTTTGCACAAATTAAATAGACTGATAGGTCTCGAAGACGCAGTGTCACGCGTGTAAATGAATCATATGACTTAGAATTAATTATTCAATTTTTTTATTCAAATTTCATAATATACTTATTAAATTACAATAATTCATATGAATATAATTGACTTTTACTGGATTTTTACAATCGTTGGAACGTACTTTGTTGGCACGATCGAGCAATTTAGCCCTTATCTTATGAATTTATTAACATGCCCCAAAGAGCAAAAAAACGAGGACACTCTAGTTTGTATATGCACTAAAACGTTTGTCCAAGTTTAAACAGGGAACTGGGTCAGCCATGATGGCTTTATCGGAATATTAAATTTTTATCCACTGAAATGCTCATTCTCGTATTATTTTAAAGTTTCTAAGAGCTTTTAAACTTATTTTTGTTATATTTTAATAGCTGATTTTTAATCCTATGCCTCTTTTTCGAGGCACATTTAGGTAAATTTGTTTCAAACCTATATTTAAAGAAGGAAATTCGGACTACTTTGGGATTCAGAAATCGGCCGCACCCCGAAAACCCCGTTCATCGGAAAATCTATATTTAATAAATTACATCAGAGTCACGTATGTACTCTTCATTATTATAAGTTCGGTATACAAAACCTTACGAGCGGCGTCAATATCCATTATGAAAAGATTTTTAGAAATTTTAACCTTGATAGTACAAAATCTGTTAACAGTCTGTCAACAAACCTTAATATAAGGGCTAAATGAAGGTATGATTTTTTTTCTAATAAAGTAAGAGCGTTAAACTATTGTGCACATATTCAGAAAATTTGGTCACCCTACTCGTAACTGGCTCACTGCGACGCTTCAGATAACGAGGCCGGGTCCGCAGACTGGGAGACGCCAGGCTGACTGGAGCTGCTACCACGGGTAATCGATACCAACTCGATGGAACTTGCGAACTCACTTGAT
>JANCMC010046647.1:1467037-1691279 GCA_024363005.1 Charaxes varanes
GGGAGACGCCAGGCTGACTGGAGCTGCTACCACGGGTAATCGATACCAACTCGATGGAACTTGCGAACTCACTTGATAGATGTCTCCGAGTCCATGGATCTTGCGAACTCGCTCTATGCCACTTGATAAAGAGGTCGGGTTCGGAGAATGGGAGACGCTATGCTGACTGTAGCTGCTAGCATCACATATATCAATGGGTAATCGATACAACCTCCACGAAACTTGTAAACTCACTCATTGGAACTTGCAAACTCACTCGATGGAACTTACCAACTCGATGGAACTAGCAAACTCAGTCGATGGAACTTGCAAAATCGCTCGATGGAACTTATCACCTCAATGGAACTTGGGATCTCACTCAATGGAACTCGATAACAACGTCAGACCCGCAGACTGGAAGACTCCATGCTGATTGATACAGCTACCACGAGTAATCGACACCAACTAGAGGGATCTCCCGAGATCGTTTTTAATAGCTTGAAAGGAGGGTGTAACAGGCAGGCGATTCAACACCACTCCATCATCAGAAGAGTCGCAGATCCGTTGACGGCGCTAGAAAAATATGTGTCCTTTTTTCTTGAAGTTCCCTAAGCCTTATCGGTTACGAAATACTGGCGCTGAAAACTGTTCCCACTCCATACTCGTATGTGAGTGTAGGCTTAAATGAAATATTGAGCATACATTTAACATAATAAAACTCGAATACCACAATATAATAAATATTAATATAACAAATGGTACCGAGCCACACCTTGAAAACTTGTTCAAATAATTCCTTAGATTCTTTTGTGCAAGAAAATTATCTTTAATATTCAAATTCCATGAATTAAAGTAGGTTAGAATTAACGCTACGGTAATTCAGGTAATGAGCTTTTATACTTGCGGTTCTAAATATATCTGCTACCTATTAATATTATAAAGAAAATAATTTATTTCTATTTTTAAAAAGAAATTCATCTATCATTTTGAAAAAAAGAAAAATCTCTTCAAAAGAAAATAATCTCTTTATATCTCTAGTAAGTAAAAACACTTGACTTAAGTATTTAATATGTTCGAAGGATTGTTGAAAACAAAGTCGGTAAACCGATTTTGAGGAGTTTTTATAACATATAAATTTTTCTTTATTAGATATTGCAATATATTTAGAGGAGGTCGTGGCTTAATCAGTAGTCGGTATTTGAGTCGATCACAAGGTTAAGTAGCTCTCCTTACGACCGGGTGATAGATGAGTGATCCATTCTAATATTGGTATTTTGGAAGGCACATAAAATAGTGGGACTCCATTAATGTCACTGAGTGATATTAGTCGTCAGAACGCCCCACAGCCACATCCTGTGCAATCTAAGCAGACCCTGGTACCTTGGTTTACAGAAAATACGCTAGGAAGAAGAAGATATTGCAATATATTTGTACACAATACAAACACATAGGTGATCTATTGTTTTCTATAGAACACAGGCCTGTAATATCTTATTTGTATATGAAAATCCAGAATCACTATGTATGTTCGCAGTTCGCAGTTGTTATTTTGATTAATGACCACAAATTTGACAAAATCATTCAATTCGCACGGGCGAAGTCGCGAGTTACAGCTAGTGCTATTATATAACTCCAAGAAGTTGGTAAAAAGCGTATTACGCACTATCGAAGTTTCCAAACAGTTCCCCCTATCCACGGATAAACAGGTCAACATGACAGACTAGACGACGCCAGTGCTATCGACTGCACAGCTGATACTGCCAAATCTTAGTCAGTTCGCGAGCGAAGAGCTGTGCAGAAAGATTCTCTCCGAACGCGGGAATACACACGTATTTAAAAGTGATATATAAACAAAACATCCAGTATCCAATCATTGTAATTCTTATTATATATTCAATGTCTTATAATTTAAAAAAAAAAACACGTTATATAACGTAAATAGTGAAATTACGCACTATCGGAGTTCCCACGCAGTTTCCTCTGTAAGGAGGTCAGCACGGCAGACGAGACGTCGCCAGCAGTATTGACTGAACAGCTGATACTGCCAAATCTTAGTCAGTTCGAGAGCGAAGTGTTGTGCACAAAGATTTCCTCCGTGCGCGCAAATAACCCGGCCCGTGTGTAACGTGCCTGTATAAGTGAGATTTAGTGCTGCTAAATTAAGATGTTCTCTCACAAATTATTATGAACGTTAAACAACAAAATATAACAATAGTAAAAGCAAAGCAAAGTAGTAAAATTCTATAAAGCCTAGATTTAAAAAATTTCTACCTCTAAAGTTTGGCCTTATTTTACTAGCACATACAAATAACAAGAAATAATATGTAGTGATAGATAACCGAATATTATAAATAGGAATACAAATACGAATAATTTAATGTTAAATGTTAGTTAATTTTTAGTTTTTCGTAAATGTCTGTATTTGCATGTGTAATTTTTAATATTATGAAATAATTTATAATGAATACATTTTTCATGTCATGTCATGACATTTAGATGCGAGTAGAGAGATTTGAAAAAATAGAAGTGGCCTAGAGCGTGTCAAGACAGTCTTATATAGAAGGGTTCCGTATCTAATACGTGATGAAGTTATATTGTTAAGTAACTTCAAAAGTTGTTCTGCGATTTCGCTCAAATAATTTTCCGTTTGAGCTTTTAGCATGTCTTGCCACTGAAAAATTCAAGTCGATACATCTAATAGTTTGGAAATCCTGAGTGGGGATCACCATGCGGACGTCTAGACGGACAAACGGAGTTAAACTATAAGAGTTCCTTACAAGACTACGGACCCTTAAAAAGCCACTGGCGAAAATTGGCATAACATTGAGCGCCTTCAAACGATGCAGGTTCGAATCCAAAGTTCTAGAATTTCCCAGTGAATTTATGGCTGTCGAAACTATTATGGATCCTTCAGCCGCAGTTACTTGGAGCTAGTTTCGTATAATTCGGATGGAGTGGCGCCAACTCCTGGTTCGCTACGAAAATTTCCCGAACACTTCCGAACTTGTTCGAAACCGCTTGACATGTTTTAAAACGCTTCAGGTTTATACCACTCTTTCGGGGGCAATCGGTTTTTGGAGCGAAGTTCTTCAAAGCTCGCAATAGGTGTTATTCGGTAGAAATTGATACTATCGCCTTTCTCTTTCTTTATTTCTGCGAGCAGGCAAGGTGTGCGGTCAGAGTGAATGACCACATCCTTAGCGGAATTTCTATAAATGCAATCATTCTTGTAATTGATAGATATTCTTTTTACATAACAAGGGCCAATTGGGCAGATGATTCATCTGACATAGTTTGGATGTGGTCAACTGTACTACTAGAAACCTCAGTAGATGCCTCGTTGACTCTCTGTTCTTTGAAATCAGAAACCTCAATATATGTGTCGTTGATTGTCTGTTCTTTGAACTCAGAAACCTCTGTAAATGTGTTTTCGATTGTCTGTTCTCTGAACTCACGAACTTCAGTAGATGTGTCGTCGATTCTCTTTTCTTTGAACACAAAAACCTCAATAGATGTGTCATCGATTGTCTGTTCTCTGAACTCAGAAACCTCAATAGTTGTATCGTCTACTGTCTGTTCTCTAAACTTAGAAAGCTCAGTAGATATATCGTTGACTGTCTGTTTTCTGAACTCAGGTACTTAGGGAATATATTACTAACTTCTGTAGAATCAAGCATTGAAGGAGGCCTTTTAAGTGTTAAAATTATGTTTTTCTCTCAAGAATACTTGGCTTCTAGGTGTCTATATATATTAAATTGAAAGGTCACCTAACACAATTTCGAAAACCGTAGGACGAACAAAGATGAAATTTGGCAAGGTTAATAGTTAGTAGACGGATATAACTCTACCTGTCTGAAGGGCGTACCCCCCTATCTGGAGTCCCCATTCAGTAGTCTTTGTATCCCAGTGATTATGATTAGACCATCAAGATATAGGGTCAGTTGTACCGTATTTAGTGCTTATTTTAGAACATAATTGAATCTATTGAACAATCTATTTCATTTTGCTCGTTGAAGAATATATTTATTTAATTAGCCTGAATTGTCCCACTGCTGGGCGAAGGCCTCCCCTCTCTTCTAAGAGAGGAATAGACAAGAGTGGTCTACCACTTTCCTCTATTCAGAGCTAACCCAATCCACTCCTTTCCCGCAAAGGCGCCCAATTCGTCGCGGATCTCTTCCTTGGCCTACCTGGTCTTCGGCAGCCAGTAGTAGAAGTCCATATAGCCGCAACATTGGCCTACCTTTGCGGGTCCAATCGTACATACCCATTCCCACTTAAGCTTGGCTGCCTTTTTCCCACATCCATTCATCCATCCACAAACGTAGGGTGGTGTTCCAAACTCGAAAGAATTTAAGAAAATATTCCTAAGATTTAAAAAAAAATGTAACACACGAAAAATATCGTGATCGTCACGTCGCCGCTAAAAAGCTGTCGTTGTGCTTTAAAGCCGTCTTGAATAATATAAAAACACACAAAGGGAATTTCAATAAATTTCGTTCGGCGCGTTTCGTTAGTCCAAGTAAAAAGTGTTGCCAATAAGAAGAATTTTAACAGAATGCGACGAAGACGTGGATCAAAACAATCACACTTGGATTTTCATTGTTGGAGCCGACATCACGGCAAGCGTCTCACGAACAATGGGCACCCCCCCATAGTCTCAGCCTTCACGATTAAAATAAGAAAATCGAAATAGCTTTCCAAACACTTCTACTTTAAATTGCTATTCTGCACTAAAGGTGAGATTCAATAGTCAATAATTTCCTTCGAAAAACTGATAACAAAGTAGGAATAAGGCATGTCTTGGGACTCTAAGTAGAAATTAAGTTTCTAAATTAAATATCGAATAAGATAATACATATACGATACTCTTATGAAATATATCCACCACAATATATTAATTTAATTAGAAGGAAGTGCCTCGCTTGCAGTTCTTGTGGTCTGCAGCCGAATTGGGCCGGCGCGTCTGGATACCAGTACTTCTTTCTCACATAAGATCGGCGTGAAGTGGCGGCAATGCTGCTACCTCAAGTGATAGTATTGTTGTCGCGTTTCGTTCGGTTTGTGAGAGTTCCAGGTGGCCTTAATCCTTCTTTAAAGGCCAGCAACGCATCTACGAGGCTTCTAGTTGCAGATGTTCATGGGCATCGTTTCCCACTTAGGTTATCAAGAAAATATGTATGGCTGTAATGTACTATAAAAATGTCCAACAGAAGACTTCGAATTATAAGAAATTTAAATATCGCTCCTAGCCACTTCAAGTACAAGCTGTACGAACAGTTTGAGGGCAAAGTATATTAAATATAAGTATATTAAATATATAAGTATATTTAATATACAGTGCAACCTTAATATGACGACTTCCTCTATTTAACAAATTCTTTGTAATGCCCTTGAATTGTCCATAAGAGTCAATATAAAATATACCTTTAGAATGCGAAATTTTTTTGCGAACAACCTCTTTATAACGAATTTTCAACTATCAAGAAAAAGTATTCATATCTCTAATTAACAAATTTTGCCAACCCAAAACCTTTATATAAAGTTCCCACCAAAATATAACTCTTAATCTTATAGTATGTGATTCATGTCGCGACATTGCCGAGCACTGACTGATGACGTCAGATGGCAATCGGTTACCCTAACTCGCCCCACAGCCAAATCCTCTGCAATCTAGAATGGGATAACGCTAGGAAGAAGACGATTATAAGAAACACTTTGAATAATTTTAGGCCCTTGAATATCTCGCTAGGATACCCTGAGAGGTAAAATTATCTCTAATATTTTGACAAAATTCTGAGGCTGTAAATTTTATACCAAAACAAGGGTACCTGGTACCGTTTAAGGGATATTAATTAGGTATGATATTAAAATAACCTGTATGCAGGTCTCGATGAGGCCGTGCACATTAAGGGCGATCTCCATGAGGTCGAGAGCGAAGGCCACGTGCTCGGGCTGCGGCAGGTAGGTGGTGGCGCCCGCGGCGTACGCGGCCAGGGCTTCGCACACGGCCCCGCCCACGGCCCACGAGACTGCGCCCTGCTCGTACATCGACATGGCCTGTGGACAATACGCCTTCAATGACCGATCTTAATACATATCTATACGTATAAAAATAAATCCCCAAACATTTTGCTAAGCGCAAATCTCAAGAGATGAACCAATTTCGCAAATATTTTTTTAAATATAATTCTTTGAAGTACGAGGGTGGTTTTTACGGAGAGATACTTTTAAAAAATTGCCTGAAAAGGTCCAAAAACAACATTTTTCTATACTCAATTTCTATATCAATTGAACTTAACAAAAAAAAACTTAATAAAAAAACAAAAAATTTTTTTAATACCACACTTTTTTAATTGTCTCCACTATATACGAATTTTTAGAGTGTTCACTTTTTAAAAAAACATTGCTTCTCTGTAAATTCGGTTTACGGATTACGTGATAATGCCGAACGCTTAGGCTAATCGTGTCTCTTTATCGCTTGATACGCACTCTCGTTCGCACGCTCGGCTCAGGCGGAACGTGACACTTTTACGCGCTTGCAAGAGGCGTTCATCGATTTAGAAGAGGTTATCATGTCAAAAGCTTATTCTATTATCTAACAAACTTTAAAGATTTACCTAAACTTGTGTATAAACACGTGATATTTCACATATTAGAAGATTCAAGACAACTAACCTGAAACTTCTGTGTGACCGCTTCAAAATTGAATTCACTTCGTGAATGTTTTTTGATCTTTCCACCTTCGGCGACATCGATTGAGAACTTCTTTGAGAATAATTTGCATATTTCTGTGAATTAAATAAATTATGCCATAAAAAACGAAATGAGGTTATCTTTACTTGTACTTATTTTTAGACAAGTTCATGTCGCGAAGAGACATTGATAGTAATGTAACAATTAAAATGGGCTATTTAAGTAGCCTATTTTAATTATTAAGGATATAATACCGGCAGGTATTATAATTGTTCTATTTTTCCTCTTATGCCAGAGCCAGATATTGCTTCATTTGAATGATCGTTTCATTGATCATGTAGTGTGGCTGGGGACTTTGTGTATCTTTGCAGAAAGTTTTGTGGAACTTTGTAGTCTTTAAGGACAAAAATGTACAAACACTTTGAGCTATGTCTGGCTCCGGCCTTAGTGTTGCGCAGGCCAAGATTTTATTGTCGCGGCCCAATGTTATTGCTCCAGTACAAGTGATAAAAACTATTACGGATCGTATCCCGGCTTGTATTTTGAGGAGGTCGTGGCCTAATCAGTGGTCGGCATTTGAGTCGATCGCTAAGTTAAGTTGCTATGGCTGCGACCGGGTGATAGATGGGTGACCCATTCTAGCACTGGTTTATATTTGATATCCGACGTATTCGTATATTTTGAATTTGAATTGGAACGTAAAGGTTAGTGACCCATAAACGACTAAACACTAGTAATTAAAAGTTCTCGTCGTACCCTTCGAGCGGAGACAATACTGGTATTTAATCGTCGGGTCCCCTTATAACACGGTCATTAGCTCAATTGACTATTGTTATATCTCGAATTTGTTTTACGTCTTAAAAACGTTCTTCTTCTTCTTCTTTCCGTTTCAATGGCAAAACTATATTTTGGGCGTAAGGGCCTATATGTCCAAAGCCCAAAAAGTACCGACCTCGATTGCTCGATCGGAGGCGGCCATCAAGTCCTCCCGAAAAATATAAATATTTTCATTAAAAAAAAAACGTTCTCGGTGCAGTTTATTTCTGGATTAAATTCAAATTCAAATTATTTATAACAGACGTTAAAAAGTTTATAGCCCATATATGTGTTAATATTAGTAAACATAGTAAAGTAGATTGGAATAGCACAATTCATTTCGTCCCGTGGACTTTTTTAAAGACGCAAAAGGACCGAGACTGGAGGAGTTTCAGTGGATTAAACACAATGTCTTAAATCTAACTAGCTGTGCCCGTAACGTCGTCGGCATTAGTTAAAAATAAAATCCATTCAAGTTTACCGTGACGATATATAGCCTATAGCCTCGGTAAATAGGCTATCTAACACCGCAATATTTTTTAAAATCTGACCAGTAGTTCCTGAGATTAGCGCGTTCAAGCATACAAAAAAACACTTCAGCTTTATACAATGTAATATATTATAATACTATATAAGTAATAAGTATATAGATAAAACTGCTAGCAGTTAAAGTTGCTTCAGCTTCAGCTAACATGGAAAAGTTTAAAACTCATTTTTGTAAGAACTATCAAAAGAGTTGGTAACGAGATTTTTGATAACTCTTCTAGTGGCTCGCCTTTTCCGAATTAGTGGTATGTTTTAAAATATTTGATGTTTCTAAACAGCTTTTAAATGCATCTTTAAATTTTGATTTTCGTAAAGACTGCCGTATCGAATACAAATGCGGGCTAAATGTTATTTATAAAGCCAACACTTATATAAAAACACGTCATATATATACCTCATTCTAATGCAATTTACTGAAAATAATAGCAGTTATCTAGTCAAAGCGATTACACAAATCTGTATTACACTATTGCAACATTTTGCAGTGAATGGGCGCGGTTTGAGTGCATTATCGAAATTACCATAGATAGATAGACGCTTTGCGGCCAAACTGTGCATTGTACCGTGTTTGCAGTTGAACGAACAAGTTTACAGAGTGAGTGAATGCATAAATTGATACTCGCATGAATGAATTACAGAATGAATGATATTTATGAGCATTTCTGCTGAAAATCATCACAATCATCCTGGCTTGAATCATCAAAAAATTTAACGTCGATGGCCCTCATGCTGGACAGCCATACGTCTTAAGTTATACCTGATTCAAATAAATATGTAATAAATAAATCATATAAATTTTATTCCTTAGGTAGCGGACACGACAGACATTGTCTTGCCCGCTATTAAATGTTTAACCGATCTTCTTCATGTCTTTTCCATAAAACGTGACACCGACGCCGCCCGTATGTTTTATCTACACTAATATATAAAGCTGAAGAGTTTGTTTGTCTATTTGCGCGCGCTAATCTCAGGAAGTAGGCCATTGATAGGAATTTGCATTGCATATTGCCATTTAGAGGAATCTGTCTAATAATTGATAATCCACGAATAAATTTACTTAATTTAAAATGAGATATAAAGGAGTGTTAGGAAGATATAAGATGCGATAAAGAAGAGTAAGAATATGAAAGTTTCTCCGTAACCTAACCGGAAGCCACTGAAGTGAAGCCCGGTACTGCGATGTGCGATCGCCCGGTATGTGATCATACTTACGGAGACCGAAGATAAATCTAACACACATATTCTGCATTTTAATATTTAGCACGATGTTTTACGATCAAGAATTACCAAACATTAGTGTCACTGCAATGACACTAGATAAGTTTATTGTAACCCTTTTAATGACTTGTGATATCTTTTCACATTATTTATTTTCCGTTCAATATATATCAATTTAAGCACCAGCTCTTAGACTACTCAGTTTCTGACAATCACATCTGCGCTCGCTGGGGCAATGTCCCCGCATATTGGTTTACCCGGGGCATTATAGGGGCAACTCTTCCGAGTTGGAGTGTTATTGCCTCTATTATGCGCGGAGGTTAATGCTGGTCGTTACGAGGTTTGAACGGAACGATCGTTTTATGCGGTTTGCCTTTGGAAATGGGATTACACTTACGTTTTTAGATGGTATTAGATTTCACGTGGATATTTTGTATCGGTAAAACGAGTTTCCACGGAAAAATAAACCGGTTTCAGTTTCTTCAACTTGGAAAATCATGAATAATGTTGATGTTGTAATAATACTACACTTTCATACATACCTCCAGTATGTATGAAAGTGTAGCTTAGGTTAGCTACCATCTTATAAGATGATTACACTTATCTATACTAATACATAAAGCTGAAGAGTTCGCTTGTTTGTTTGTTTGAACGCGCTAATCTCAGGAACTACTGGTCCGGTTTGAAAAATTCTTTCAGTGTTAGATAGCCCATTTATCGAGGAAGGTTATAAGCTATATATCATCACTCTAAAATTGAATCTATTTCTTTACCTAATTTAACGCGGACGAAGCCTTGAGCACAGCTAACTAGCTTTGCCCGTAGCTTGCAGCTATTTAGCCAGCCACAGGTATTTTATTCCTAACTAGGAATAAAATACTCGTGGCTACCTTTCTTCTCCACTATAAATAGTTTGATATTAACCAATACCGAATAACAAAGTAAGAAACAGAGGACTATGAATATCTAAAATTTACTTCCTCAAAATGTATTTTCTTAATTACCGAGGCCATCTATTATACAGATCGCTTCCGAAGAGCGAAAAATCTCTGAAAGTTTACCAAAAATTTCGACATGATGAGTGTCAAAATTGGGGAGATTGCAATTTTTAATGCGGAAGGGTGGGGGGGTAAATTTGTCAATGTTTCTGTCGCCCCCCCCCCCCGCCGGAATTGCTGGAGGTGAGAGAGTCGATGTTAAGGCCAAGCAGGGAGCGGAGTCAGCCCAACCCGACATTCCGCTCACTCTTTATAGAGCCAAGTGCCTCATAGAGAAAACAGATCCCAACGCTACAAACGAAAATCTCAAGACCCCATGCGTTGGGAAAAAGTGGGAGTGTCTTGCCACCGATGGACCAATCCCAAAGGAACTAGAGAGGAGGGAAGCTGTTGCTCGGTTCCGTTTGGCCACGGGGCATGACTACTTGCAGGCCCATCTCCATCGCATTGGCCTCGCCGACAATGAAACCTGCCCTTTGTGCAACGTTGCAAGAATGGACAACGCACACTTACCGAACTGCCAGGCACTATCTTGCCCGGCCAACGACATGACTGGTCGCTACTGGGAGGCTCGGCGTCGAATGGCTGAGGTGCCACGGACGGGCGTTGGCTGAAGACTACAACCTTACGATTAATATCACAAAGTGACATTAATCGGGTCCCACTGTTTTACGTGCCTTCCGAAACACGGAGGCGGTCGGATATCAAATATAAACCAGTGCTAGAATGGGACATCCATCTATCACCCGGTCGCAGCCAGAGCAACTTAACTTAGCGATCGACTCAAATGCGGACAACTGATTAGGTCACGACCTCCTCAAAAACGGAATACTACGTTCATATTAAACAAAATTTAATAATATTGGATAATTAATACACGTAGGGTCATCGTGAATACGTTTTGGCACAATCTTATGCTGGAGCCAGATATAGCTTCATTTGAATGATCATTTGAATGATCATGTAGTGTGGCCGGGGGCTTTGTGTACAAAGTTTTGTAGTACTTCGTAGTCTTCAAGGACAAAAAGTCCAAACACTTTGAGCTATGTGTGGCGCCGGCATTATAGTAAAATGTATGCATGTGTGTGTAAATCACTTGGCATTGGTGTGCGTGAGGTTTTGTTTTAATATTTTTTAATGCACATTTTATATGTAATAATAATAGCATTCGCACACCATCTTCTATATATAAGGTATAATTTCGGCAAATTTCGTACTCCGTCATCGCAGTTTTCCTAAAATTGTAACGAAATAGTAATAAGCATTTATTTATTAAAGCAAATGTAGCTGAAAAAAGCAATGCTCGGACTATATTTTGTGGATTTATTACCAAATGGTGTTCAACACTTCACAGAGTACATTAACTAATCTGTGTAATGACGTATGTCAAGTGACAATCCGGAACTTTTATTCCCTTCATTATAAATTGCGACAGCGATAATACCGGAGCCAGACACAGCTCAAAGTATTTGTACATTTTTGACCTTAAAGTCCTCAAAGTACTACAAAAACTTTGTACTGTTACACAAAGTCCCCGGCCACACTACATGATCAGATCATTGAAATGATCATTCAAATGAAGCTATATCTGGCTCCGGTATAATACTAACAATATTTCTATCTACAACAGGAACAATAAATCCTCCAAAAATAACAGGATAGTTTCATTTACGGGACCCAACAAATAAAAATTATAAATTGTTTCAGTCTAATTCTGAAGGCTTGGTATTGAATTCAAACTCCAAACTGTTCACTAAAGAAATAATTATAAAGGCTACTGTGTCAGAATACCCTAAATGTAGAAGTGCCCTATAACGGATTATGATTCGTGCGTCCCATATAACGAAATGCCAAGATTGTCGCAGGACCTTTCATGAGTGAATAATGTGCTTTCATCGCTCGTCGAGATATTCCATATGATAGGGCGTTACATGGGAGTTAGCCGATGTCAGGTATTGTCGTGCACTCGTCATTTTGACATTTCCAGGAAAGTATTCACGAAATCTTGTACTGGGATGAAGTTACTGGAACCGGATTTTTTTAATTTCATTTATGGTATTCTAAATAATTGTTGGAGTTACTATTGTTCTTCGAGATATTCCATTTGACGGTACATCGCAGTTATCATACGTCAGGTAATATCTGGCAGCCATCATTGACATTTCCAGGAAAGTTTTCACGAAATTTTGTTCTGGGGTGAGGTTACCGGAACTGGAGTTGTAAAAATTTCATTCATGGTAGACTAAATAATTGTTGGAGTTACTATTGCTTCACGAGATATTCCATTTCACGGTACATCGCAAAAGCAAATGTAAGGTAATATCTTGCAGCTGTCACTGACATTTCCAGGAAAGTTTTCACGAAATTTTGTTCTGGGGTGATTGTGCCAAATTTCATACTCCTCTGTTCGCGCAATTTTTGTAAAGTGGTACCGAATGATTTAGCTTCACATAATTATACGACTTCTAACCCCCTCGCCCTTGGTGTGACGTCACAAATTTTTCAATTTCATACACGTATTTAAAACACCAAGAAAAAGAAAACACCAGTTTCCATTTTTTTTTTCAATTTTGTTGTGATTTTTTTTTTAATTTTGACATGTGACGTAACTAAGCCTTTGGCCTCCCTGCCCGTCGTCACACCATGTCACATTTCAGAGTCCCCCTCTTCCCCCTTTAACGAGTGACGTAATGTATGGATGAACCTTGAATGTATAAATTAATTATTTTCCCATCTTTCATTTATACATATAACTGACTTCAAGTTAGGTAGGTGTAACTTACTTCACAATCCATAATCGCAAAATATTTTCCATCTCCCGTCTGCTTTAAGCGTACGTCCAATGCTGGTAGAATTTCTCCATCATCTAAACCTGGTTAAAAACCCAAAAATTCTTTACATATTTTTAAAATAAAACATACTTTCCATACTTTGACTGGCCCGTTGGCGCAGTGGGCAGTGACCCTGCCTTCTGCTCCGGAGGTCGTGGGTTCAATTACCGCCTCGAGTCTGGGTGTATTATCTATATATTTATACAAAAATATTTGTATAAAACAGGCGCCTGTTACCTATAACACAGGCATTAAGTTATTTACCTTAGGAACAGACGTACGTGTGTCATATAGTCCTGTATATATTTATTTATACCATTAAATGCCATAAAACGTCATATCATTATTTATATTATAAATATCAATACTGTTAAGATTTCACACCTAAACCGCTAAACTAATTTTGATGAAATTTCCGGCATAGGGATAAATGAATATTCTTATGTAAAATTCTTCATAATGAAGCTAACTATACATTTCTTGTACCATTTATTTTAAATATCCTTGGCTTTATTTGTCATGTATGTCTAACTTACAATAATATATGTACATGATGAAGTAGATAATATGTTACGACCCATAGTTCAAAAGTTTACTTGTATTTCCTGTGATTACCACTTATTAAAAAGTTATAAATAACTTTTTTTCGTTACATATTTGTATTGAGTTTTGATCAATTCGTATGCAGCCTTTTTCCTAATTGTATCCCAATTAATTTATTTTATAAAATTAAGTTTATTTACTTTTTAATTTTGTAGTGGAAACTTGTCAGATTTTTCTATAAAAATTTAACATTATTTTTGTATATATTTTTATTGTTTCCTAGATAAATAAGTTATGTAAATAATTGAATATTTATTTGAATATCATAATCGTATAATAATATCAATTATGATATTCAAATACAACAATATTTATACTATTATTTATTTATGTATACTAGATACTACACTAGCTGTATTTTACTAGTATATTATAAAAATGCATTCTCCATCACTGATTAATTGCAACGCTTACTTGTGTGTGCAACGATTTTATTGTAATCTCAAACGCATCCATGCACTGTATGCCAATGATAGCGGGGTTGTGTGTTTGTCACACTCTATTTTGCATATAGAGGTTAATACTTTGAAAGAGCGAGCATTTTTAGACTGTACGCACTATAACACAACTATATATTGAGCCTCAATAGCTCAACGGTATAAGGTATGGACTGAAATCCGCAAGTTACTATGTCCAAACCTCACCGCCGTTGGGGTATTGTCGCACCCACTCCTAATACAAGCTTTTAATTTAAGCTTAGTAGGAGGGGAATTACCGTAACCGATACCTCTGAGGATTCGATAACAGTTCAAGGGACTTTGAAAAAAAATTTAAAGCAAGTAATTTGTTATATTGGGGCTCGTTATATTAAGGTTAGGCTATATATGTAGTTTTTTAAGTTCTTTATTGAGTAAATATAAATCTATACAAATAAATAAAAATGGATCTAACTATTTGTAACGTTAAATGAAATCTATTCAGTTATAATTTTATTTCGTTTATAGAATAGAAAATGTTGTGAACGGGTAATGAACTTTGTATGTAGAGTCGGTTACAACGCTAGTTGTATGGTTGTTGATTATAAAGTTCAAAATACCAAAAACATGTCACGTCTAATACCAAATGTATACAACCTTCGCCTGTCAAATTCAAGTAATCACCGTGAAATCCTGCCCTCGGACCCACCGCGATGTTATCTAATGGGCTCTTCGCGTTCATTTTAAATAGAGCTACAGATGTAAAGTCTATGTACAAGATTATAATAAGGAGGCTGAGTTTGTAAATATGCCTTAATAGTATTGGTCGAGAGAATACATATTCCCTTACTCTCTATTTGATAAGAGTAAGAAGAAATATAAGTAGATCTTAAAGAAGGCTAGAGATGTAGATATGAAAATAATCCGTATAAAAAACAAGACATTTGAAGTAGTAAAAGATGTAGTTTATATAGTTTTTTTATGTTATTTATGCGATTTTAACTCTTGTTTTAATAGAAGTTACTATTGTTTTTTTTTTTCGTAGCTTATGGTCATATTAATTTTCTTACATCTTTTGCAATTAGTGCTACCTGTGTGCAGTCAGGATGGGGCACTAGTATAATGTAAAAACACACAAAACCTCTAAACTGGGTCACACGAAGGCACTTTACGAGTTACACTGGCCGTATGATCGAGATAGGAATCTATTACGTGGTGTTTCATAACACTTTAGCGGTAGAGCAAAGAAAGTAAAAGTGCACAAGTGACCCGCGGCAAAGCGTTCGTTAATTATACACGTCGTTCAGATGCATAAAGCGATGTGAGCGCATCCATAACTCTCACTTTCCGGAGATGTAGGGCTTTACAAGAAATAGACTTGACTCACTTTCAGGAGATGTAGAGCTTAAAAGATTTATGCAAAGTTATTTATTTTAAATACAATTTTACCTACATAATTTAAATATAACTTTACTTATATATATTTATATCTAGGTATTTCTTTTATGTGAGCCTTTATTATAGTATTTATTAAACAATGGAAGCTACTTGGTTCGTTAAATGGAACAAGTCAATTTTAAATGATTCATCAACTCATAAATCACTTTATTCAATTCTACTGCGTTCTTAACTCTATAACACGTAGTTCATGCGTCCCCAATGCTTAATAATTTATTTATATACTTAAACATAGGCCATTGTTTATGCTTAATTAATAAGAACCTTATTAACCATATAACCATATGTATTTAGATCTTTATCCGTTGTGTAAATGGAAGCAGATAAGCGGATCGTTAACCGGAACGAAGCTATTATGTTTTAGTTAATTACCTCAATAATATAAATTTATAAATTATATAAAGGTCTTTGTTTCATTCTCGTATTATTTAGGAAGTCGTTGCTTAAGATATGAAGAGACTATTTAATACTGATTAACAGTGGTCTGCATTTGAGTCGCTTGCTAGGTTAAGTAGTTCTTACCAAGTACATTTTTTCTATCAACAATAATTTTTGCAACGCACGCCAATAAAGATATTTTCATTTTTAAACTTTAGGTTACTTCGGTATTTCCGAACGTATACGACTTAGGGACCTTCAAGAAAAGAGCATACTCATTTCTCAAAGGCCGGCAACGCACCTGCGACCCCTCTGGTGTTACAGTTGTCCATGGGTGTCGGTAGTCACTTAGGTGAACCGCCTGCTCGTTTGCCCCTTGTTATATAAAAAAACAAACAAAAAAAATGTTCTGTTTATATAGGTTTTTCTTATTTCTGATTAACGATTCCTCATTTTGTATATAAATAAATATAATACCTTGTTTAAAAGTCTTGTC
Source organism: Charaxes varanes (assembly GCA_024363005.1). Lineage (NCBI taxonomy): Eukaryota > Metazoa > Arthropoda > Insecta > Lepidoptera > Nymphalidae > Charaxes > Charaxes varanes. The sequence continues at coordinate 1,483,473 of JANCMC010046647.1, forward strand.
AGGTCATAAGAGGGCAAGAATCTTTTCCGCTTAAAAATTCAATCATGATTGAAACCGTGATTCACTACGGAAATGTATTCTTCTGGGTTTTATTTTATGTGGACAGAATTGATATCATCGTTATGTGAAAATATCTCTAGGGTTTCATATAAATTAATATTATAAAGTAACCAAAGAGTATCAAACGAATCTACTATCCGGCAAAGGCTGTCTTACTAAAAGAAAAGAAAAACCCTAGTGGTTTTTTTTTATCTATGGCGTCGTATCGTACAACCACTATACCACTTTAAATGTTAATCAAAACTGTTCTCAAATAAACTTAATCATACACAAAATAACAAAAAAATCGGTTTTGCACAATAACAACTTAGTCTACTAAGCAGAAATTGATGTTACTGCTTGCGTAGTCGTGTATTAGAGTTAGTACATATAAATTAAAACAAACAATTTTCTTTGAATAAATGAGATACTTTCTATACTCATATACTTCTTCCTAGCGTTATCCCGTTGTAGTAGTACCAGGGTCCGCTTGGATTGCAGAGAATTTGGCTGTGGAGCGAGTTAAGATGACCGATTGCCATCTGACGTCAACCTCGGAACCCCCACGATCTCTACAACCTTACAACTAAAATCACAAAGTGACATTAATCAGGTCCCCCTGTTTTACATGCCTTCCGAAACACGGAACGTTTCTATACTCATATACATGCAGAAAAAAAAACTGTTTCTCCAGGTGTAGGGAATAATTTAACGAAAATCAAATACATTATAACTATGTCAACTAGAGGACCCGGTAGTCATTGACTTGTCCAAGTTTTGGTACGTCTGCTATATGTCTTTTCCATAAAAAGCTACACTGGCCGATGTTATAAGAAATAATAATTTTACATAGCACGTCAGTCAAAAGTTTATTTGAAGTATTCTGCTGTGGCGAGTGCATGTTTTAGTACTTTAAAATATTTTTGACTTTTACTTTCTTTCTCTTCTTTTAACCCTCCCCGGAAATAAGAGGAATAAAAGAAGACAATCATAATTGAAAACGGTTCACCCGTTTTAGAGTTAGAGTAGAGTGAGAACGAGTAACGATTGATTTTTATCTATGTCACCGTTAAATTGTAAAAACCGTTAGATTGTAATCTGTCTCGCGTGATTGTAAACTGACGAAAGATTGTAAACTATTATACTGCTTACAATTTCACGTATTGTTTGCAGCTATAATATATGCCACGAATGGGTTAGGCCAAGACGATCGCTTGGCCCATCGCTGTTTTTATATTAATAAATTTTCCACTTACGCGCAAAGAAACTTCGGGAGATCGAATCAAAGCAAAAGTAAGATAACACCTACGTGACTTATAATGCAACATATAAATTGACAGTTTCACATCGTAATTTATAATTTAACAAAAAATAACACTTTCAATTGTAAGCAGTCCTGTTATTAAGTTCTGCACGCAGGACTAATTAACTACCACCTTAGGATGGGCAGCAGTCCTGTTGTAAGCGGGGCGAAACAGCACGCAGTTAATATTGAGTCTTTAATGACCATACCACCATAAGTGTAACGCTAGAAGTAAATTCCAGGTCTCAGGTTCGATTACCATCTGTGTAAAGCTAAGAAAATGCACGAGATCTCTTGGAAGCGCTTCGTCTCAAATGTTAAAGTTCTTTAGAGAGTCAGGTGTGAATGAAGGCTGATTACAGCCGATTATAAGAAAGGTCGCATTTTTCGGTCATTGAGGATCCTTCTATGAGTTCCCTAGGTAGATCCTGGAAGGTAAAACTCCTGGAAGACAGTGAAAGAAGTTATTTGAGGATATTAAAGAGTGGACTGGACTTAACTATCAATAAAAAAGATTTGCTATGGACCGTGGAAGTTTTCACCAGCTAACCGCCAACTTCAGTTTGAGGAAGGCACCCGATGATGATCACAATGAAGCTAAGATATATTTTTAACTTACTTAATTCGATGGCGCAGCGACCAAAACCTGGATCTTGATATCGTAAAGACGAAAATTTACATATACAGAACAGTAACTGTTTCTAGATTTCTTTAATCTAAAGATCGGTTGTCATCAGCCTACGTTCGCATTTGGCTCTCTGAAGAACTTTAATATTTGAGACGAAATACTTCCATGTATTATTGTACTTATTATATATAATACTATCGTTAAGTTATTATTACATTATTATCTATATGATAATAAGTGAAACGAAAATTTTAAGTACCATTTTGAAAAAATTGCGCGGACAGAGGAGATTGAAATTTGGCACAATTATTGTTTATATAGAGGAGGGTGTGCGTATGCTAATATTTTTTATAATAGGCAATATTAATATACTAAATTATTAAAATAAAACCACACGCACACCAATGCCAAATCATTTACACTACATTATGCACACATGCATATGATGACGTCAAAGCGTAATCGTGGCCACCGTATATTATGTGGAGAGTCAAATAGAGTTAGAGGAATAGCCTACCCAGAAACTCATAAGTCACGATCCGCAGCAGTGAGTCATTGAGAAGAAGAAGAATAAATATTAGGTAAGTAATTCGGCTACTTTATCACTGTACATACTTTATATTATTTATTATTAATAAAGTGAATTTGCTAACATTACATACAAATATGACCGGTTGTTGAGTTCGAAAAAAATTAAAATTTTTTTCTTTATTTGTGGAATATTCAAAATTCTACTTGCTATTCCTACGTCCGATGTGATTGCGTGAAAAATCGCAGTAGAAGGTCAATTTTAAATGTAGATACCTTTTGATGAAAAAAAACTAACATTAAATACAAATATGACCCGTAGTTCGAAAAAAAAATCTTTTAAAATATTTTTTTGTGAATTATTCAAAATTCTACTTGCTATTCCTATGTCCGATTTGACGCTTATAAACGCGCAGTAGAAGGACAATTTTTATAGTAGATAAATTTGGTGATAAAAACTAACATTAGATAGAAATATGAACAGTAGGTCGAAGAAACTTTTTTTTGTGGAGTATTCCAAATTCTACTTGCTATTTCTACGCCCGTTTTGATGCGTGTAAAATCGCAGTAGAAGGTCAATTCTAACTGTACGGTACCTTTTGATGGCAAAAAAGACTCAACAACTCAAATCGTTCAGTTTTTTGTAAGCACAATAATCGTAGCCGTATTACGCATCGCGAATTAATTGTTAGGTGTGGCGTTATCAAAACGGTTACATTAGAAAGGGGATCTTTGATACAAATATTAAGCCTCAATACATTTTCGAGACAGAAAGTAACCTATCTTCTATGTGTATGTTCAATACATCTCTATACTTACATACATATACAAAATACAATTGACATATACATATACAATTTTTCCCTAATATTTTCAAATATTAGGAAAAAAGTCAAGTATTTAAAAAGACTCTTAATTAGTTAATTAACCTAATTTGAAAATGTTCCGAAGATTGCCTGATTTATGGGCAACCTAATACTGACGCACACAATGTCATCTTTTTTTAAATATATCAACACGCAAGTTCGAATTGTCAAGATTTTTACTTAGTTGTGTGCGAGCGAAGGAAACTTTAAAATTATGAAGGCTACTTATTTTTACTATTATTTCTTTTCAGCCAGCTAGGAGTTCTGTGTATTGAGGGAACAAAATGGTTATATAAAAAAACGTGTTGTTTTTCTTTCTCCAATAGATTATACTACTGAATCTGAACAACCTGTCAAAATTTGGCTAGCCTTTGAAAACGCACTCTGCAGTATCTTCAAAATTAGTTCGGCGGTTTGGTCGTGAAAACGTAACAAAACGTTACTTTCACATTTATAATATTACTACGGATAATGCAGGGAAGAAAAAACTCCGCAAATCTCATAGTTTTGCAAATTTTTGGACATCGAGGTCAGGGAGATTAGCTAGTGTTAGTCAACTAAGGGACCGTGAAGGGATCGTACGCCTATTTTAAAAGTTTATTTTTCCTCAGCGATCCTTTTGTTAGTAGTTGTCCATGAGCGTCGTTAGTAACTCAAATGGACGTCCCGCCCGTTTGCCCGTTGTTATATAAATAAAGACCAGTGAGACTGTTACTTGTCTAGCGCTAATTCTCCTTTAGTTACTGGATTCTTGCCCATATTTCACAAATTTTAGTTGGTGGGCCCAGGAAACAAAATCCAGATGTTCTAAACATTCTGTAACACAATTATGGCTGTAACTCGGCTGGAACTGTAAGACATTAAACTGTTTATTTGTACTATGAAGCCATTAAAATGATAAAGGCAATAATTACGATGGTTTATGAGGGTAAAATATGTGGTTTCATTGTGCATGATGTTAATTTGAGCGGAATTTTCAACTTTGCCGGCTGGGCGTTAATAAGTTTTCCTTTGTTTTTAGGGTTTCGTAGTCGAAACCCTTATGGTTTCGCTCTGTCCGCCCTTAAGGGGGTCCCTCCGCTTCCAGTATTTCCCAACTATTAGATGTAGAGATTTAAACATATTCATAACGATAAAAACTCACTGGTAAAATTATTTTTCTCGAAATCGGACAACAACTTTTGAAGTTATTTAACAAATACCTTTATGACTTATCAGTTACGGAACCCTTGTATATTATAAACGTGTCCTGACACGCTCTTGGCCACTTTCATTTTATTGTAATTGATGAAAATGTCCTTTAAAAGACATACTACAATTTTGACGACTTGAGAATTTGGTATAAACTTCTCCGTTTCAGAGGTTTAAAAGGTTTACAAATAGAAAGTACAGATGCCTTAGTATGAGCATTTCGAACCGTTCGAGTCGAAGATTTGACTTTGGAAATATTCGTGCTGGGCACACATCGGACCCTCCTTAGTGTCAACGCGGCTTGCATTAGCATTAAAAGCGTGACACGATAAAGACTTGCCGCCTGTGGGCTTAGCTGGAATTTGTTCATCCTAAATACCGTCGAGCCTTCGAATTCGAACGGTTCGAAATGTTCTTGCTAGGGCCTCAAATCATTTGTAGGGTTCCGTAGTAATACAAGGAACCAGATTAAAAAAAGTAAAACTAATGTGTTAAGAATTCATACTCACATCCAATTAATTCACGAAATTCAAAATAGATAATGAGAAATAAAATAATCGGAAATTTGGCGAGTTGATACTGTGTTACGCGTCAGGTGAGACTGTCTTGCTATTTTATAGTCGTTGTATCTAATCTAAGTTTAGTTCGTAATCATACATCTGACTGATTGCGTTTATGATATTAGAGATAAATTATCAGCTGCACGGGGGATTACTGATTATATTCAATTTAAAGAATTTAGTAATCCGAAAGCAGGGACAAAAATATCCATAGAGCGAATGAAATTAGATACATAATACAGCTAATAAATTTAAAAAAAAATGTTGTTTATAAATAAGATGTAAAACCCAGAGTATAAGAAGATGCATGATTTAGATAAGATTTGGTATTTTCCAGATGCATTTCATATCGCAGTAGGATTGTTATCGGCTTTAGACTGATAAGAGCATTTCTGAACTCCTTAAGATACTATGACAGTTTCTTATTGTTATCAACATTATCTTATTATGTAAGGTGGCAAACATTACTGTCTGTTGATAGACAACCACTGTATCCCTTTCTAAAGACACAAGTTGATATATCGGTTGTAGCCGAATTGGTGAGACTTCCCGGTTGCCTGAACTCGTCATTAAAGGCCGGCAACGCATCTGCTAGCCTTCTGGTCATGCAGATGTCCATGGGCGTCGGTAGACACTTAGGAGTCTGCTCGTTTGCCCTTTGTAACAATAAAAAAAAGCAGGGAGGACTTGATGGCTGCCTCAAATAGAGGAATTGGTGTTGTTAGTTTTTGGGCCTTGAAATAGGCCCTAAACTGCCAACAAATTCAGATTGCCACTGAAACGAGAAGTAAAAGCAAGAAGAATGAAGATTTTCGCTAATATTTAAACAATTCATAAAAATGTTTAACTCACCAATAACTTGAAAAAATATCCTTATTTATAATGTTAATGTTACTCTATAACTGAAGGTTCACGGTTTTGATGGTCGAGATATATTTATAACTTCTATTCCCTTTCCAAAGACGCACACTTTAATAGAATCTCTGAAAAAACAAGAAAGCATTAGGTTTTTTTAATACATCTTTGCATACAAAAGCGAAAGGTCACCTAAAACAAAATCTCGAAAACCGCGGATCGTACAAAACTCCTGTCCAGATTAAGCGGCTCTAAAGGTTTTTGACAAGTCAAATTTTGCCTGAACGAAATCACGAAAAACAGCTAGTCAAAGAATATATACGAAAAGAACATTCATTAGGTGAACAAGACACTTTGATAAAAAAGAAGTAGTATTAAACAATCAATTAAAATGAAGTAATTATAGAAATCGACTTTGAAGATGTTAGGGGAAAAAAAAGACAACTATTTGCAATATGTTTTAAAGAAATAGATATAACATAACACTCACTCTGAAAAACTCATTATATCCATACCCTGTATGTCAGCTACATCACTAAAATACTGTGAAACAAACCCACAAACGATTGAATTTACAACTGACCATTCAAATAACGTCACCCTTTGATCAATTCCAGTTGTAATCATCAAATTATCTATTAATTTCAATCCAGTTATTTGAGAACAATGATTTTCGTCACTTGACCATGTGTCAATAACTTTCATATCTTCTAAATTATCATTACTTATGCTGATTAAATTCAAAATAATAGCATTGTCATCACCCCCAGTTGCGATTATAAAATGTGTATTGTTTATAAGTTTGATATCTATACTGTTAATACCAGATTTATTTGTTATTATTGAAAATATAGGCTTATCTTCAAATTTTTCTGTACAAGATGATTTAATTTTCCATAATGCAACTTCACCTCTTGTAGTGCAAGTCACAAGAATATCCTTTGAGAGCATTTGAAATGAATGTGTCTTTAGTATGCAGGTTTTGTGATACTTAATTTCTTGCAATGGTTTAAATACAGGGTTTATAGTATTCTCTAAATTAAAGACTCGTATTACACCATCAGAACATGCGGTAAATATTGTAAAGTTACAATTATTATCATTCTTAATGACTTCTATGTCCATCACTCTTGTTTCAGGGTCAAAGTCTATGGATAAATCTTTCCAGTTTCTATTTCCTTTTCTGGATTTGTCTCTACCTTTTATAAGATAATCAAATAATTGTTCAGTACAAAGATCCCCTTTGTTTACATTGATAAGTTTTGCACAAATCTGTGCCCTACCTCCGGCCGATATTAAAAGTACTTTATTTTGTTCCATAGCATAGGTTTTTAACGATCTTATATTTGATAAGTGTCTATAAATTATTTCATCGCGAAATTTGGAGTTTGGACTTGAGCTAGATATTCTTAGAGTGGTGTCTTCGCCACCTGATATATATATTTCTTTATCATTATCAAATGAATAAGTCTTCAGACAATTTATTTCTTTTGAATGTGTACCATGCACAATATTTTTTGAAACAATTCTACTTAATTGAAATGTGTGCATGTGTATATTCGAATTTTTACAATACAATAGCTTAATACATTCCTCATAAGTGTCACCAACTTTTTCAAAATACCTAATAGCATCCCATGACCTGTGACCCCCACCACAATTCACATCAAATATTTTCATATTGTTTTTAATATCATAAACAACAAAAACCCTTTCTTGGAATCCACAAATGTAAGTTTCATTTTTGTCTAAAAATTTCTCTACCCATTGAAAGTCTAAATATTTACAACTCATATATTTAATTTCATTAATTCCTTTTCCTATAAAGAAATATTTAACTGTACCATCTCTACCAGTTGTTATAAGCTCATTGTTTCTCAATGTTAGTGTGGTAGCACCATACCTGCCATGAACTTTATCAAATGTTTTGACAGGATTCTGATTTCCACGAAAATATATATGAATGTGACCACAACGGTCACTAACTGCTAATATTTCATTGTCTAAGCTTAAAGCACTTGCTGTTAACCATCGTTCCTTACAAGGAGGGAGAATAAATTGTGCACATATCTCTGTCTCTTTTTCTCTAGATGCCAATACTAATATACGTCCATTTTCCGAACAAAGAATCAAATGTCTACTCCCTGCCCATTGCATGGAAAAAATCTTTCCTATTCTCAATTCTGTATCAATAATATTTTGAATTTCTGGTGTACCTTTACAGTTTTCAATAAAAATGTCTAATTTTCCAGTCATATCTGCAATAGCTATTATTTGTTTGCAAGAAGAAATACAAAGAAATTTATAACTAGACTTGTGATGTAAGGGATGCACATCATATTTTTTTGTATTCAGATCATAGTATATAAAATCACTGTTTTCATTTACAATAATAATATTTCCTCTTGAAGTAAATTCAACTTTCCTTGATGTATTGGCATCTATGGTTAGAATTTCATGAATATCATAATTAGTTAATAACGATAAAGGATGCATAATAACACCACAGTCACCACCACCAGTCAATAAATGCTTATCATCAGCATCTAGAGACCATATGGAAGCATTTTGATGTAATAATATTTTTTTTAACAATTTTCCTTCAAGATCCCAAAAGCAAATACCAGAATCTTCACCAACAGATATGATGTAATCATTTGTTATACAATTTTTCATTACTCTTGCACTGTGTCCATAGAGTTCTTGGATACTTTGGATTTTTGCATTTTGCCAGTAGTCTTTGGTATTGTAATCTGTGTCTATAGTATTCTGAATTTTCCAGATTCTAATAGATCTATCATCTGAGGTAGTCACTATGAGACCTTTTTGGGGGTTACAAGTTATCGAAAATATTACACCCTGGAAAATGGGCATTATATTAACAGATGATTATTGAAAATTTTTAAATGAAAAGCATCTACATTCTGGCTTTCAAATGTATTTACTCTGCAATATATTTTTAAGGTAACTCAAGAGGCCTCAATTATTATTAAAATTTGATTAGTTTTCAACAAATGATTTAAATTTTATGTAGCCAAATGAACAAATCATTGATACTTTACATATTTTTATTATAGAGACAAAGTCTAATTCAAAATTGTTTATTCATTTAGACTTTTCTTGTAAGCTCTTATGAAGGTTATATAGAAACTGTTTCTTTTGAAAGTATATATTAAAAAAAAAGACATGCTTTACCTTATGACCTCTTAAATAGTGCAAAGGTACTTCACCACACCAGTTTATAATGACCTCAGAGAATACAGTACCACTAAACACCAATATATTGTCATCTAATGGTAATAATAAGGCACTGTATAGTATGGAATTATCTTGACTCAGATACTGTTTTACAAAAGATTCAGTATTAACATCCCATATCTGTAAGAAACAATGAAACTAATAAGCTTATTGAGATATGCTTTATAATATTTCAATTATTCCATTCTGTATATATTACAAAACAATGTCTCTTTATGTCCTTGCACACTTAGATCATTTAAGCCTTTATTGCAGTTTTCATCAACAAACTGAGTGATTCAAGGGGAAGGTTTATGTGTATTATACATGCATTTCAACATTGCTCACACGCAACGTTGAGGCAGGTAGCTATTTTTGTATATTTGTTATATCTTTAATAATGAATACTAAAATAAAGTTTACCTGCACCATATTATGAGCTGTTAAGATAGCAATTTTATTCTTTAGTAACCATGCTCCTGAGTGAAGCCAATCGTCACAGATTATGGGCTCTATTTGACGATGGAATACTTGATTTTCACAGGAATCTATAATGCAACTCTTACTCAGTAGAGTAAATTGTTTTCCTCCAAAAATAAGAAGCTTAGATTCGCAATTGGAAGGTATTATCCCATATATTTTCTGGCCTCGTAATACTGGTATTCTTTGAATAAGTTTTAAAGCATCTCTGCTAAAAACTTCCAAATAACTTCCTATGCCTGTAGCACAAAAAATATAGTTAGCAACGTTTTATCTTTGAAGAATCACAAGTTTAATTTTTATAACCTGACCTGTTAAAATGTAATTCTGGTAGAATTTAACAGCAGTTACATCTGTACGCAACAATAACGACATTTTATTTTTTGTGTAACGATTTAGAGGATATCTCTATGTTCTATTTTAGCAAAATGCTAATAATTGTGAACAAATTAAGAAAATATCTATCACGTTCCTGACAATATTTACATTTTACGTTGACAAATTGACTTTGACAATTGACATTTTGTAATATTTGTTATGACAGGTACAGATTATTTATGGTTTATCATATAATTATTGCCATGTATAAATAATATTAGACTTCTTCCGTACTCTAAGATAATTTATTTGAAATAAGTAAGTTGCTCATTACAAAAAATCTGACTATTACTTAATATTGCAGAAGTTGCACACATAGCAAGTTTATAGAAAATGAGTAGTTATATATTGATGACTAATTTAAATGGACACTAACGATACATTGAGTATTTCAGTATGTATTACTGTTTTACGGCACTATATGTATGCATATCAGCATAACAATTTTGCTTTAAGGGTTAATGATTTTTCATTCTGAATTATGAGAAAAAAACATCGTGACATAGTTTGATAGTAGATATATATTCTATAAATAGCTCTTATCCTCTTTTAGATGGCCGAGATCCCTCAAATGGTATTTATTTCAAGGGATTATGTAGTAAAAATAAGTTTTTTTAATTAAAAAATTAGATATTTTATTGAAATTGATGAGTTCATAGAAACAAATGCAATCTTTGATTAATCGCTTTGAAACTGATCAAGAGGGTAATGTTCCTTATATTTGTCCAAGTGATTCTCCATTTCCTTTATTTGTTTTCTGAAAAAAAAAAAAAAATTGAATATTGATAGGTCTAGTAATTAGTCTTGTATATAGAGATTTAACTAAAGTTATTTTTTTTAATTTCATTATTTGAATAATTATTTGACTTACTTTTTTCTTGTTTTATATTTTACTTTAGTCTTTAACAGATAGTATCTTAGTTAATATCAAAATGGCATAGGGGTCATCCATAAATCACGTCACACGCTAAAGGGGGGGTAGGGTATCAATAAAATGTGACATTGATGACCGACGGCCTTCTGACGTCATCCCTGGAACCCTCACAATCTCTGCAATTTCATGACTAATATTACTCAGTGACGTTAATCGGAACCTACGTTATGTGCCTCCCAAAACACAGAGGAGATCCGATATTTAAAAACCAGTTTATCCATCTATCACCCGGGCCGGTACGAACTACTTAACCTAGCGATCGACTCAAATGTCGGCTACTGATACTGACCTCAATACAGTATATATCATTAAGCTAATATTGTACAAATATCATTTCAGATATCAAAAAGCATGGCGCTACTATGTAAAATACCGCCATCTCATAGCGAACATGGCCAAGTCCACGTACAAGGAGAGACAAAAACTGGCGTCAAAAGAGGCCAAGCTACAAGAGATGCGCACGCAGAGTAAAATGAAGAGAGACGTGACTGTCGCCATATCTTCTGAAGGGTTTCACACAACGGGGCTAATGTGCGACGTTGTTCAGGTACTCTTTAAGGTTCCATAGTCCTCTACAAGGAACCGTTCCGTAGTCCTCTATAAGGAACGGTTCCAAGTCTTCTACAAGAAACGGTTCCGTAGTCCTCTACAAACAACAGTTCCGTAGTCCTCTACAAACAACAGTTCCGTAGTCCTCTACAAGGAACGGTACCGAGTTCTTTACAAAAAAACTGTTCCGTAGTCCTATACAAGGAATGATTCCGTAGTCCTCAACAAGAAACGCTTCCGTAGTCCTCTACAAGGAATGATTCTGTAGTCCTGTATAAGGAACGGTTCCGTAGTCCCCTACAAGGAACCCTAATAGTTTCGCTCTGATCGTCTGTCCGTCCGAGCCTCCCCAGGACTTTCAAACTATTCGATGTAGAGCCTTGAAACTTTCCATACTGATATTTGTTCACTACTTTAGAATACTTAAAATAGATGATATTTGTACTAGACCTATTGTCTGACATGCCATGTAACATTATTATTTCTTAATACATGCTGCCATTGTTACGTATAATGGAAAAGACAGGGAAATTGCTAAACTGACTAATAGCAACATTCGGACAAGAAAATATATGCCGGGTTCACTAATCAAATATATGTTTCATTACAGCACGCTATGTTAATACCAGTCCTGGTACGTCACCTGCGATTCCACAAATCCCTGGACAGCCTGGAGCAAACCATCGGTTATACGTTCCAGCGAAGGAGACTGTTACAAACGGCCTTAACCCACCCCTCCTACAGGGAAAATTTCGGCACTAACCCCGACCACGCCCGTAACAGTTTGACCAATTGCGGTATAAGGCAGCCGGAGTACGGCGACAGACGTATTCATTATACTAGAAAGAAAGGTACGTAGATTTTTTTGTTTATTTGTTGGAAGACTTAAATTACTCTGTGACTGGGGAAGGCATCGACCCATTTGTCCCTATAGAGAAAATTTGGGCATTAACTCTAACCACTAGTTTGTCCAATTGACCATATATGGCAGCTATAGTATTCAATATACTAGAAATAAATATTGAGGAGGTTGTTGCTTCAGTCAATCAGTCAGTGATCGATACAATCATTAGGTTAAGCAGTGCTTACTGCAGGCCGGGGTTATGGAATTTTTGGTCATTAAAATTTGTCTTACTGATTGAAAGTTAACACTATAATAGTCGTCTTAATAACATATTTAAAAATCAGACATAAATTTAAATAAAGTTCACTTTTGTTTAGGGTGGTTGTGTAAAGTGTCTCACAAAAGTTCTGGGCAATGCTAAGCGGCTGTAAGTTTTCATATTGAGGGATTCGAGCGATCACCTTTTTTAGGAATCGGGTGTACCGAAGCAGTCTTCCATACATTCGGCACCACGCCAACGGAGTAGGAGAGCCGGAATAAACGCGTCAAAACTGGAGCCAACTCTCGAGCACATGTGCGTAGCACAATTGGGGAGATGCCTTCAGGCTCACTTGACTTATGAACGTCCAAAAAGAGGAGTGCCTTGCGCACGGAGCTCAGCCGGAATTATACTTCCGGCATAGAGTAATCGCACCGCGGGATAGTTGGCGGTGAATTTCCCTGGTCGCCCAAAGTCGAGTTGAACGCAAAGAGAGACGCCAAAAGATCGGCCTTTTCTCTAGCGTCATGGGCCAACGCGCCATCAACCCTGTGCAGAGATGGAAGCGAGAGACCAGAACGCTCAAGTTCCTGACGGAAGACGACCTAGTTTCTCACCAATGCCACCAATGTGCTCCTACTCTGATTTAGCAATAGCTCTTTTGTACGACCTGGAAGCGAGGTTGTACTCCTTTCAAGAGCGTTGGTGATGATATGTTATATATGAGGAGTTATTTGTACTGTGTAATATGAGTAAATATAATCAGTTGTTTGTTTGTAATGTACGAAATACGGTTATATTTTTGTGGCTCTTCGTCACAATTATCAGGTCATATAAATAAATGGTAGTCTGTGTTTACGAAATGCTCATCGATTGCCCACATAGCTCACTGCCACATTACTTCGGTGACCACACTTGCTCGTACAGTCTTCACTGTCGTCATTTGTTATGACTACGTTAAAACTAACTTGCCACCTCCTCAGCTTGATTAGTGTGTCGCTCGCCCGTCATTATGTCATAATGTTCCTCTTCTATTTTTTATATCTTTAACCACAATGTACTTATCATGTGCTAGTGCTGGCAAAATTTCTGGCGAAAAAGGAGGTTTTAAATGTTGGCTACAACATTCCATACATCCCGCCGCCGTTCCGGCGCTCCTTGGACCCTCAATTACCAACTAAACGCCTTCAATGAGAACCAATGTCGTAATTCTGATGCACATATTTTTAAATAATTTACGAAGTTAAAAATCGTGGTTTCGGCCAAAAGTATTGGTCATTCCCAAAATAATTTTTCAAATCGAAGCAGTAGTACCTGAGATAAGCGTGGACTAGCAAGCAAACATATTCTTCAGCTTTTTGTATTAATAAGATGCCAAATTTACACGGAATCAAATAATGACCCAAAACCAGTTATTGTACTTTCACGAATCATTCGAATATAGATACTTAGGTAACAAAGGAGATTATTCTGCGTCAATACGACCATTGCCCATTGAGGCCAGAGCCGAAAGCAGCAGAAAACATTTTGTTTAGGTACGAATTCCATTATTACTACCTGGTGGTTTCCAACAGTTAAAGAGAGAACAAATATTTATTGTTTTTTTTCCTCCTTGTGTTATTTTATTCATTACAATTGATCGAAATTGTGTAATTATAATTGTGAAATCAAAAGCTCGCCTCGGTACGGTCAGGCGAGGTGACGTGATAGATCTAGAGTCCATGAGGATGGCTTGCGTCCGCAGACTCGTCGGTGCGCGGCGCGGCGCTCGTGCTGACGCGCGTGTCGCGGCTGCACATGGGCGCCTACCTCTGCATTGCCAGCAACGGAGTGCCGCCCTCCGTCAGCAAACGGGTCGCGCTCGTCGTGCACTGTGAGTACCGGCGTCGGTTACTCGAGCAAACTGAGTAATTTTTTATATATAACAAGCGACAAAGGAGCAGGCGGACTATCTGGTCCCGCGTCTTCATCCGCGAAAAATTAAACTTGCACAAGCCTCTTAGCCACTTAGACCTCTTCACTGACCCTATCGAAAAACTCCATCATTGTACGTCCCGCGGTTTTTCTATAAATAAGGGCAACTGGGCAGGCGTTTCAATCGAGTGACTAACGACGCCCATGGACAATTGGAACACCAGAGGGTCGCAGATGCGTTGCCGGCCTTTGAGGAATGAGTATACTCTTCTTGAAGGTACCTCAGTCGTATCGGTTACTAAATGCCGAAGCTGGTAATGATATTGATTGATGATATATAAAGATTTTTGTTAGATAACCTTTAAACGTCTACTATTTAAATCTGGCACAAATAAACAGTGTCAACTGCATATGTCATATTATTTTCCTTCTATATAAAAAATATACTAGGAGTAGTTTTAGATATGATTAATTTTCGTGTCCATAAGAAATTATTTTACTCAGTTCCGGCCACTGGGAGTGTAAGAGTCGTGGGCTGTTATAAAGAAATACTGAAATACCAACCGGCACCTTCCGTATTCAACACAACAAGCTTATTTAAGCAGATGTAACCGTAATTATTTCGAGAACTCAAGAAGGTAAAGGGATGAATTCTGTTCTTTCTCTGAGGGGACGCCACCGTTCTTACTTCCTTTTCCTATACCTCCTTCACTGAAGTGAGTCATATGAATTTAAAAAAAAACTTGAGAGACCCTATTTACATTTAGGCTTTTTGTTATGTTTTTCTCTCTGAGTCGATTCATAAATGCTGAGGGTCGTGACTCCGTCCTGATAAATTACTTACTTCGTACGATGTTACACAAGTTTTCTCTTTGACTATCGTCATTTGCATTGCATCATACATGTACGCACTTTTGTGTGGCTTCCCTCACCCGAGGACCTAGCACGAACATTCTCGATAGTTTTACGTACTTTTACGTTCGAAACGAAACGCCAAATGAAGGTGCGTGCTTCCATTTTACACGATATAAATGGTCGTAACGTCGAGGATTCGATACCTGCGAGTTCTGACTTCATTCGTGCTAGAAATACTTAGCAAATGAGTTGCGTAAAACGGTAGCATCCATGTTTCATTTGACGTTCGGTTCGAATGTAAAAGTAAGTAAAGCTCTCGAGAATATTCATGCTAGGCCCTCCGGACTGTCCAAACAACGTCTTGCGCTCCGTCCACGTGGTCTTTTACCCTGTGACGTTAAGTTTTGAAGATTTTTTACTTTGTTTGAGAAACTCAAGTGTCCGGCGAAGATAGATTGTTGAAAGCCGCATTTTGAATGAATGAATGAATGGATATACTTTATTGTACCACAACACAACGTACAAATAGAAGGATTCATGGACAATACAAATATATATTGCAATACAATCAGCGATTTCTACCAGACAATCGATTATACAGATAAAATAATTAAAGTAAAAATAAGTAAGGTGGTGTTAACTAAAGTACAAACTATTATATACACGAATTAACAAACTAAACTATATGTTAAATTAACCATCGTTAGTAGGTATGAACAATAATCAAGAAAAGAAAAGTGTCAAAGTCAAACAAATTGTGATGCGAGCATTTTGTTATTTAGTTGGTCTAATATTGAGACGTGATAGGATATGTTATCATAAATAAAGATGATAAATACCAATCATACCATACCAATCAAGGATCAAATTTTATATAGAAAGATATCACAATCACAAAACGTATAGGAATCGCAATAAAATTTCACAGCTAGAAATTTCAGGCTATACATTTTTAAACCATTTCAGTTTACAAGGGCACCTCTTGACCTACACTGAGAAGACCCCACAGCAAATCCGATGGAATCCGATCAGCAAACTATGGAAACTCAATGTCAAACCCAAAATTTCTTTATTTACATAGACTTCCTTAGTAGCGCTTGAGATCCTCATATCTATACATTTTTAAACCATTTCAGTTTACAAGGGCACCTCTTGACCTACACTGAGAAGACCCCACAGCAAATCCGATCAGCAAACTATGGAAACTCAATGTCAAACCCAAAATTTCTCTATTTACATAAACTTTCTCACTAGCGCTTGCGATCCTGATATCTATACATTTTTAGACCATTTCAGTTTACAAGGGCACCTCTTGACCTGCACTGAGAAGACCCCACAGCAAATCCGTTAATAATTTTAAATCTAGTTTAACTCACCCTTTGCACGTTCAACTGCAGACAGCAAACTTGCGAAGCCCTACAGAAGTCGGATCCTTTGCCGGGCTCCAGTTTGGTCCTAATCACGAACAGGGTCGTGTAGTCCTGGATGTCGAAAGGGCACGAGAACGTCCTGGTCGTGCCCTCTTTGCTCAAACGGTAGTGGACACTGAAGGTGGCCTTCATGGGTCCCGCTTTGACGAGCGGGTCTTTTAGGAGCTCCCACATGAATGATGCGGTTGTGCCATCTGAGGCCACAATCTACAAATATTATTTTCAAACTTTTTTTATCTCTCTTTTTAGTAAGGTATGATGTGAATAATTAATTAAAAGAATTCTTCATCCCCCCTATAACGCGGTAGGCTTATTTCACAGTATAGGATCACGTGTTGTAGTATTCTCGTACAGCACGCTTGTACGACCTGAATGCGCATAATATTAAATCGTTATAAGGGCATCGGTTAAGGGGGGGGGGGGGGTTTACAGTATACATTCAGTACAAGATTTTTTAAATAAATGGATCGAATTCTCTTTCCTTGTAAAGATTTTTTTTTCTTTATCGAACAATTTATGTACCTACTTTTATTTAATGAAATAGAAGAAAGTTAAATTAAATTGGGTATGTATATATAATACAAAGCACAATCAAACTACGGGGATTAGTTATTTCCATAAACCAAAAAACATTTCTTTTTTTTCATAGTTACATAAGGTTTAATCATATGACATTTAACCTCTTATAAATTCACATTCTTATAGCATTGGTATTATAGTTTTGACGTATTATTTATATATTTAAATTAACAAATATGCGTAACTGTCCCTAAACTAAGCTTAAAACCGGTTTTATAGGCAACATTGCTCCTCAATATTACTTTATACAGTAAATATTTAATAATTAATTATTATCTATTATTTGAAGTCAGTGATCTTAATTCAATATTAAATGAAGATAGTGAAGTTCAGGTAATATTTCATAATACATTTCTTTAGAATGTATTTTACACCAACCATATCTCCAGTATTCTTCGGGTTCAAATCTGATACGACGTTGTTGCCGTCGCACTCTAACTTTGGGTCGGTTAGTACGAAGTGAACGAGATGGGCGATTGCTGACTTTAACGTGACGTGTATAAACTTCCTCGTGTTGGATGTCAGCAGACGCCATAACGCTATCATGGGCGGTGAAAAGTGTAGGGGGACCTCGGTGATCGCTTCCCACCATGGGCATGTCAACCATACCTGAAAATACAATAATAATAAATAATAAATCAATATATACAGAACTATATGACACACGGACGTCTGTTCCTAATGTAGATAACTTAATCGTCAGAGCGAAACAATTTTGCGTGTATGCATTTTAATCACTCCCAAACCGGTAACTGTAAACAAATTGATTAATAAGCGACGCCAGGCGATTTTCGTCATCCAAATTTATAAAAGTAAATAAATCAAATAGAATGAACTGTAAAAAAAAATATTTCATCGTCACAGAACTCGAAGCTGCGTCCTCTAACATTACAAATGTGTTTATTACTACTATTAGCGACCATATTATCTTATAACATCAACCCCTTTTCCGATTTGAAAAATTATTTCAGCGTTAAATAGCCCATATTGTTACGCTAAAAATGAATCTATTTTTTTACCTAATTTTACGCGTACGAAATCGCGGGCTAGTTTCTTAAAAAATAGAAAAAATATTATAAGCACTCATGAATATGGGTGAAAACGAAGTTATAGAGTCCCTGAACTATTGAAATCGCAATATAAAAAAGTAGGGCATCAATCTCACACGTTTGATTACAGAAATCGGTTTAAATTGCCGAGCGTTGGGCGTCTTTACTTAACAAATTGCACTACCTTTAAAAGAGTTTTTTTTTTACGCAAGCAATTACGCAAGGCGGATTCATTCACAAATTACCATAAACCAATTTCCGACTTATCACTTGGTAGTCGGTGGCCGTTTGGAACTATTTGTGCCGTCAGTGTGCTGTGAGTAGAGTCACTCGTACAGATACTTTGGCACGGTTTACTTGTGTTTCAAGCAGATTTATATTCTTATAGACACGTGCTTATGCGGCGTTAGTTTTTATTGTAGCTGTGACTGTGTTGTACAATTTTTAAACATGCGGCGTGTTGCTGTAAGTAATTTCGTTTGTTCAATTTCAAATTAAATTTAGAAGGGAATGGCGGAGACTATATTATTGTTTATAAACTCCAAAAATAATTATGTTGATTTTCAATGATGATGGATTAAATATTTTGTAAAATTAAATTATTTTTTATTATTTTTATTATTATTATAATAATTTATATTTAAGTACGAATATTTACTATATGTGAAAATTTAATTCTAATTAATCTTAAGTCAGTCTAACATTAGCATAAATTGTCTAAAATATCTACATGAGATTGTTTAATTCTATTGTCAGTCCAATAAATATATGATTAAAAACTAAAAAATATTTTGCATAAATAAATTAAACATAACATTAAATTAATTTACAAAGAAACAAGGCATTAAAATACGAGGCACTTTTTAAATTTGATAATTTAATAATTTTATATTTAATAATAATATAAATGCAATTAACTAATCACAAAACTAAACAGACTGCAATTAATTGAAATATGAGCTATTAAAAATTATTAAAAAAATATTATTCATTCAAATTGTAGGGATATAGGATATAGGATTCTATTTCTGTTTTATTTAACCATCCATCCGTTATCATCCAACTAAAATAAAAAATATTAATATTGAGAAAATTAACATACAAACAAACGAATCGTTCTATTCATAACACTAGCATTGACCAAGCATTTCACTGACCAAGTAACCCAGATCTGTACACCAACAGTATACATTTATTTCGCATAGTTTTGGAGTTTACCATACTGTAGAACGGTCTAGAAATAATTAATAAATCATGTTACACGTTAATGACGGCTGGCCCCTTGGCGCAGTGGGCAGTGATAATGCCTTCTGCTCCAGGGGTCGAGGGGTTCGACGCTTATATAGAAGGGTTCCGAATCTGATACGCTATAAACGTATTTGTTAAATAGCTTCAAAAGTTTTTTTCCGATATAACACAGGCATTAAGTTGTCTACTTTAGGAACAGACGTCCGTGTGTCATATAGTCCTATATATTTATTTATTTATGCTAGAACCACAGTCTTTATTTTTATTTTAACTGGAGTTGACAGTTTTACTTATCGGCAGCTAATTCTGATAACCTCTTACATCTAAATGGTATACATTAATTTTTATCATAGAAAAAAAAACAATTTTACGTATTCAATATTAATATTAATTAATGAAGGATACATTAATGCTGGATGTTAAATTTAATCCTTCAAATATTATTCGCATTGCTTTAACATTACAACGGTGATGAAGAAATATTTATAATGATGTCTAAATACATTTAAAAAACATATTTATTTAGCTATTCGCTTTGATATATTTCGTCCAACTATGCGAATGATAAAATAGATAATTAGTTGTTAGAATTGATATCATATTATTTATTAAAGCACTTTTTATTACGAACTCGATTTTTCAAAGGCACTTCGGAAGAAACATCCTTTATTACTATAAGGGCAAAATGAAAATTTAACTTATAATGACTGCCAAATTTCATATACAACATGAGAGCATGCGTATGCGTTGCCAGCCTTTAAGAAATGAGTTTGCTATTATAGTTAGTATACATTCATGAAGTTTCCTAGGGACAGCTTTTTATAAAAATGTTATTAAAATCATTCAACTAATATTTTTTCAAATTATTCAATTCCTTAAAATAAAATAATTCTATAAACCATTAAACGCCAAGCCAAGCACAATGAGATATTAAAAAGAGTCAAATATTTGTTACATATTGAATAGCATTACTTAATGGTGTATTGTTTTATAAAATAATAATATGTATGCACACAAACATTTTTAAGAAAATTCTATTTTAATTCGCCAAGCAAATAGGTTACATACATAGTCAATACAAATATATTGAGATTAAGATTTATTATATTTTCTGAGATAATAATTAAAATCATATCGGAGTCTTAGGCGTAAAAATTATACTTAGAAAAGTAACCTATTACAAAGATACAAACATAAAAAACATACAGAAACATCTCAAAGAGACGCATAATATAATACAATATTAATAATAAGTACTTACTTGATATATCGGTAGGAGGTGCGGCGCCTTGGGACCTGAGCTGATATCTTAAATCCAACAAATATCCTAGAACAAGTACGAAAATAATTTTAAACTTCTGTATTGGAAATGAAATTATTTTGAAACAGTTGAGGGAAACTTAACCATTGTATTTATTGGTGATATTTTGTTATTTAGGGATCATAAATGTTATTAGGGATAAATTACGTGACACGGAAAATGGGGGGTATCACCAAAATGCGACATTGTGTGACAACGAACAGGAGAGGGGTCAAAAGCTGTGTCACGTCACATGTTAAAATTTAATTTTCTGTCTTCTAATAACATAATTACTACATAAAATTATTCAAAGAAAGTGCTGTTTTTGGAATATGTTACGTCACACCAAAAGGGGCTTCGAAACTATGACAACCTATAACAAAGAGGGAGGGAGGAGTTAAAAATCGTAAAATTCCTGTAACATTACTTATATGTATGACCACTTGGGAGAAGAAAATATTAAATCATGTATTGTATTTAGCAAGATTCTTTAAAACTTTACAAGTGAATACCAGTTTCACTTTGCCGCTGAACTCACACAAGTATAAGCGTACAACTTGTTACGGCGAAGTGCATTGGTGCGTGTGTAGTACCTGTGCGAGTCAGCAGACCATGACTTATAGGCATGTACAAATAATAAATCTGACTCATCACTAAGCTTAAGGAACAAGGAAACACCAAAAGGCCCTTAGTGCCCGGCAGTGACGGTAGTCAAAGGGTTCCTAGAGCACGGGGTGCGAAGCATATGTTACGCAATTTAAAAGATATCTGGCCGAATGTCAACCAGCCGGCGATTTCTAGTTTATTTAATTCTGACAAGGAAAAACATTACATTAAATTACATAAAATAAAATTATTGTAACTTGTACAAAACTTGTATACTTGTTTGACATTTTACCTACAAACAAAACATATAATAAAATGGCCAAAAGCGTGTCAAGACACGCTTATATGGAAGGGTTCCGTATCTGATACGCTATAAACGTATTTGTTAAATAACTTCAAAAGTTGTTGTCCGATTTCGTTCGGAATAATTTTCCTAATGAGTTTTTAGCATGTTCTATCAAAATGGATAATTTCGAGTGTTCTACGTCTAATACTTTGGAAATGCTAGGAGGGGTACCACCTTACGGTCAGACATACGGACGGACGGAGCGTACTACGGAACCCAAAAAATGTATATTGGTCCTTGTAAATAAACACGTAACTAAAATAAAACAAGTTTTGTATTAAATTTAGATGTAATTAGACAAATTTATGTCTTGCCTATTCATTAGTCACCTTGTTTTTGTAATTAGAATTATTTTGAAGCAATTAATTATCATTATTTAGACTTGTAAATTATCTTTTTTTAGATTTTTAACAAGATTTTTGGTGTATCGATTTTTTTTCTAAAAGGTCAATCCGCATATATATTTCCACTATGCCGATATTATTAAATGAAGCAGTTTGAGTTTTACGTTATGTCGAATACATGCACTCATATATTGAGTTCGTAAAATTAAAATTTCAACGAGAGATGAGTATAAATTCAAATGATATTTGATTCAAGTAGAATTTTCTTTTGAAACGTCAAATATTTAAAGCCACCACTGATTCGAAAGATTCGAGCCACGAGAAGAATTAGCAAAAAACTAGTTAGTCACTATTTTTAAAAATAGTTCTTAACAAACTCTGTTTAAATTACGTTTTTGCATGTTAACTAAAATTTGGCTCGTCAAGAACTATCATAAGTTCATTACTAGAAAGGACATCTAAAGCCGCACAAGTAGGATCATACCAGATTTGGCTAGGCAGGGGAGGGAACACTGGCAGTGAAGGTGAGTGTTAATGATCACTATTAAGAGCGCGCTTTTAAACCTACACCTGGGTCAAAAGTCGCGGGCACTGCTATGGTTCCTTCGTCTGCAACGCGATGGACCCGGACCTCGCACCGTAAATCCATGGAATGCTAAGAAATTCGTCTGTCTACAAAGCTGGAGCGAGTTAACTCCACGCTTCGACTGTATAATACGCATTACGAATAAGCGTGATTTTAACATGTTTAAATGTAACTATAGACAGATTTAATATGGAATCTGAAATTTTGATAAAGAAGCGTATTACTCGCACCCAAGAGTTTTTGTACCTTACCCAGGCGCAGGAACGGAGTCACAAGATTATTCCTGCTTGCTTTTTTTATAAAGGTTAAAATGTTTCCCACTAAATATAATCTATAGCCTTCTGTATACGCGCTGCTACATAAGTTTAAAGATTATTTGTATTAAATAAATAAATATTTAATTTATATACAGGACTATATGCCACACGTCGTTCCTAAGGTAGACAACTTAATGCCTGTATTATGGGTAGCAGTCACTTGTTATACACAAATATTTTTTTAGAAATATATGTATGTAAAGTCGTTGAAAATTAAGTACGCATCAGACTGTAAGAGCGAGACAGCATGAGGATAAACGTGCAACTTATCTCGTGAATTCGCAAAAAACTGTGCAACTGTACAATCGTCGATTCTACAGTCATTATTCGCTCTTACACCACGGTATTAAAGTCGCTAAACGTTTAAAACTATACTTAGTAATACGGTGCGCGTAAAGTTGCAAATTGCGCGGGTTCCGTTAATTTATTACAAATGAATATATTAGGGCACTCTTCGAACTTTACGTTTTGTTTCAGTATAGGAATTTGTAGTCGTTACTAACACGTGTTGGGGAATTCCCTTTTTTCGATAACAAAATTGCACGAGTTGACCTTTGATAACAGAGTGGGACGTGGACCTGAAATTAAATATTTTACATTCTATAATTAATTATTCCTTATAGATTTTTGTATGATATTTTAAATATATATTTTTAAATTAACCTGACGTTGTGTTTAGTAACGGGAGGACTAAGGCGGTAATCTAACGTCATGTAATTTATTTTTATATCTATTTCTGGTTAAAATTACTTATTAGGTTTCCAACAGACATTGTGTCGTGTCGTAGTATTCGAAACACAACTACATAACGCGTAATAAACAACATAAACGGTTCGTGTTGTTTATTACGTGCTATGTATATATATTTTTTAATCGTCAGTTGTACCCATAAAGCTGCGCAAAGGCCTCCCTCTTCTCAGCCTACAGAATTTTGAGACACATTGTAAAGTTTTATTATTAGCTATATATAATACAAATTTTCTATTGTGAAGAGGTTAATGCTTTCCGTAATAATGCCCGAAAATGTCAATACTACTACCAACGTTTTAATTTATTATTAAGGAACTCTAATTCGTATCTAAATGCAGTTAGAATACTTTTAAGTCCATTTGTAAAGATTACAAAAAAGATCTCTTTCGTACAAAGAACAATTTTTACTGTCGTGATAGACTTTTTGTTAATCTAATTAAAATCTCGTAAGAAACCATGTTTGAAGTGAATTATTTGGAGTAATAAAATTGCTCTGAAAAGGAATCAAAGTATTAAGAAAAATCATGTTAAATTACATATAATTATAAAAGAATATTTATATCTGTGATTACGATACGATAAGAATATAAAAAACCGTCAGATAGGCTATTTTTACATAAGATTGCATAGTATTTTTCGCATTTTTTTTTCATATAATTTGGATTTTCACCAAGGTGCGGAAATATTTAAACTATATGCATAAAAGAGTCATTTACACTGTTACGGGTTGGGTATGTAGGAAACTCTAATTTGAATAAAATAAAAAAACAAAGCATTAACGTCTTTTTGTTGCCAGGTCAAATTTATATAACCAAAGGTAAATAAAGAGGATTGACGGGTAAATCAATCAATTTATTTTTATTTTTTGGTTTAATGGTAAAGAGGTTCCTAAAAAGTTATAATGGTTGGCGAATATCGTAGCAAATAAAAAAGCTAGTGATATCTAGGCTATTGGCTTATTCTCCGAAATGGCTGGAAACAAAAAAAAACATATTTTGAAATTATGACCGATTCGATTAAGTTTTTTTAAATGGAATTTACCAGTGGTAAAAAACTGACGTCCGAAAAAAAATACTTTCAACATCTTATGTACCTAGTGCATGAAACATTGGACAACATTTATTTCTTTATTTATTAACATAATATATTGTAGGTTTCTGAACCTTCAATCATCTTGGGCCCTGTTCTTTTAAGTCTAGTAAACTTTAAATAAAAAAAATAATCATCAAAATCAGTTCACCCAGTCGAAAGTTCGGAGTTTACAAACACAAAAAACACAGTCAAATTGAGAACCTCCTTCTGTTTTGAAGACAGATGAATAAAGACATTACGAAGATATAGACATTAATGACGGAGCCAGACATAGCTTCATTTCAATGATCATGTAGTGTAGCTGGGAATTTTGTGGAACTGCACAAAGTTTTCTAGAACTTTTTAGACTCCAAAGACAAAAACGTACTAACACTTTGAGCTATGTCTGGCTCCGATATAAAGACAAAAAAATCTTACCTGGTATTGCCATCCCAAGCTCCAGGTATTCCTTGACAGAGGGACTTATGAAAGCGATGGGTGCTGGGGCTGTATTGGGCTCAGGCTCAGGTGCGTCCAGGGCTTGAGCTGGCTCCCGAACAGCTGCACTATCAGCACGCAAACGCTTAACTCGCGGAACATCTTGAGCACCACCTTAAAGATACACCTTCGTTACTTGGCCTCGAAAGAACAGCAATACAAAGGGTGGAAGCTAGCGCGTATCCAGCCTTCAAAAAGGCGGTGGGCACAGCCACTAAATCTTTGGTCGAATTTCGGCCAAATGCGAGTCAGGGTATAAAATTACTTAAAATCGATATAGTGCATTCATACAAATTATATGTCTATAAAATATATTACTTTGATACATTGTTGTTTGTAATTAGAGTATTGGATATAATACAATCAGGCCTTCAGTGCCCATGCCTGACCGGAAGGCGTGAGATACCCCAAATCAATTAACACTCTGCTTCGCTATTGTCGCGTCCCCTGTTGTCACAAGCTAAACCCTGATTTTCGTATAAACTGAATATTATATCTTACTATCAGACCCAGTAGACATTGTCTTGCCCGAATTTTCACTCGCTAAGCCAATAAACCAATCTCCTTTATGTATTTTCCATAAAACGTGACATTGGTGATGTTATATGACATAATAATTTTACGTAGCACGTCAGTCAAAAATTTATTTGAATCAGGTATTCTGAAGTAGCGATCAAGTCTGCATTTTTTAGTTGTTTTTTTTTTAATCTTTCGACTTTTACTTTCATTCTTAATTTTCAAACTTCTCGAAAATAAAGGGAATTAGAAATAATAAACAGAATTTAACATTGTCCAGTGGTTTTCGAGTTTTAGCGAGGATAACGAACAACGATTGCTTCTGTATATATATAAGTAAAATAGATATAAGCGATGTGCGATGTGAATTTTTAACAAAGAGGGAATTGACATATTTATTCATCTTAGCAAAAAGCAAACCGTAAAATACGATATTCAAATAAATTAAAAAACGAACGAATTAAGAAACTTTTTCTTGACTCTTTGAAATCGAGGTTGATATGTCAAGTTTATAAGCGGTCGTACGTTATTGTGATTACAATATGCTCCTTGATGATAAACTAATTTGAATATATTAAAATTTAATTCTGATTTTACTTTTAAATATTGATTCGAATACTAAACATGAACTTAAATTATCTAACATACTTTATTATCTTATTAATGATGATATTTCAAGATTTATATAAAAATCGAATAGTGATATTTAAATGCTACCAGATTTTTAAGCAAATTAGCCGAAAAAATCGGACTTATTTTTCCGTCTTCAATAAAATTACATGATTGATTTTTTTAAACATCTATAAAAGATATCAAATACATTTAATGCCTGCTCAGTTTAATATTTCAAATGCAGTTAGCGGTAGTTATGGAAATAACATTTATTGGTAACATGGTAACCCATTAAAATATCTTCACAATTAACTACAATATACACCTTGTAAATGTAGAAACCCACAAACATATAACAATTACGTCTACAATGTAGAAAATGTTATGTTAATCCCCTATACTTTAAAGCCGTTAAAAATCACATCACTTAATTTACGTTTAAGTTTTGATACGCTGTCATGGAATATTATGTGTCTACTTATTAACTAATATAATTTTAAGCATGTTAGTAATATTCCAAATATGTAAACACATAGTTGGAAGATTTTTTTTTTTTTTTTTAGATTTAGAAGAGAAAGAGAAAGAAGATTAATACAAAAAATTGATAAATCTTTAGTATCTCTAAACAAGATCTTTAAGACTATATAAATATTTTTTTTAATGTTACTAAAAATAAACAAGCAGGTAGTAAGTGACTACTGACGCCTATAAATTCATCGGTCATCGCTTCATCATCACACACACACACATATCACATCATTCATCGCTTTTATTAAGAACAATTGCATAAACGAGTTAACGTAGTTAATGTAATTGACAACTAATATGAATTCATAGCCACATGTACGTAACGGGGACCGTAAGTGCGCCCCTTTAGGGCACCAATGAAATTAGCCTGATCGATATAAACTTCGCGACGTCGACGTCGAGAGCGGCTGTGACTATAAGGAAATTTAATCAACCGTCTAAGAATTGGCAGGGGACTGAATAAATCACTTTGCGACTCTACAAAAGCCTGAACAATGTGGACCGTTCACGCATAGTTTTATTGATCCTATATCGGCACCGAAGGATCCTTTGCGGCAGATGTGTCAAGTTTGTAATACGTGGGTGTCGGAGGGTTACGCACTAGTTAATAACTTTAAAACGAATTAAGTTACCTTCTCGGAATTCAAGATTAAGTTGGTCCATTGTTTAATGGTAATACTACGCCTAAACGTGTTCTAAATTTGAATTTATTACTTCTGTCTTTTGGAACGAAGTTCCTTATCGCGCATTACACGCTCTGAGCGATTGGGAAAAGTTTAATAAGACTTTTTTCTGACTCTTCTTACCATTTGAGGATCCATAGACCCCTCATGTCTTTTTTAAATTGTTGCACTAAATATTGTAGGACCGTACCAATATTATAAAGAGGAAAAATTTGATGTTTTGTTTGCATTGAATAGGCTCTGAAACTACTTGATTGATTTGAAAAACTCTTTTACCGTTACAATCCTACGTTATCCCTAATGAATATAGGTGATAGAATATTTAAAAAAAGTTAGGGATCCTTATTAAACCTTGATAATGTAAATATCCGTACGAAGATGGGGCGGATCGCTTTCAAAGAATCAAACCGAATACTGCACTTATGAACACCGTCTTCAACACACAACAACGGGTTCTATCAATTTCCCTTTTCGTGTAATGTTAGCCTCAGTAAACAAAAGGTGGGAACAAATCTGGTGTCATATATTGAGGCGATGACAATACAAGTTATAGAAAAATTGTTAATCCTGGATGTTACAAACTTCCAGTATCATATAATAAAACAGTGCATCAACTCTTTTCTTGTACGTCCAAAGGTACACTGACAGAAAATTCTTTCATCAATAATTCCGTCTTTTGCACATTTTTTATTTAATAATGGGACAACAAAGAGATAAAAATCATCTAGCTGGAGTAGTTGTGGCATGTTATTTTTCGCTAACCCCCTCCCCCCTTAAGGTGTGACGTAATTTATGGACGACCCCTTACCGATAAACTCCTCATTGTAACTGCCTCAGCTTATAGCTCATCCTCAAGACCAGCAGAGCACATAAACCCTGCAATGGCTTGAGGTGTGAGCGCCCTAACTCCTCCCGGGGTCAGGGTGTGTTCCCCAGTGCGTTGTACCGCTTGAGGAATAAAGTAGACAGTCACAGAGGATGTGCTTGGCCGTTTCCAAGTCCTCGTGACAGAACCTGCAGACTGGTGATTGACATAGGTATATCGAAACATTACTGATAATACCAACCATAAAAAATACATAAATAAATAGAAAGGTATCGGTTTTGTGTAATTTCCTATAACATACTGTGCATAGTCTACATAGACACATACACACGTATACATGAAAACACACTTATTTATAACAGAGAGAAACATATTATATATTTTATCTATATAGATTAACGTAACTGTTTATATAAACAAAAAAAATCTAAATTCTTTCCGTGTTTTAGCACTGTTGACAAAATATAATATGTCTAAGATCATTTACTTACAATTATCAAGGGGATTAGGCACTGCGGCTGAAACACAAAGTACTCTAGTTCAGCTCCAGAAGCATTTATGTAATGCACACAATACAACATATACCCTAAATTAAGTGTACTGAAATTTAGATTCTAAAGTGTTATACGGAAACTTTATATTTCTTGTATATAAAGTTTCCATGGAAATAAATTTCATCTAAAAAAGTTACAGTTAAATAAATTTATTATTATAGTCTTATTTTATATCGAAAGAACACCTGGGAATACTGACATTGTCCTCTCCTCTATACTTTTTTCTTCAATTACTGAAGGTTGTGCCCGTCAAGATACGCCCCAATGGATATCTCT
The DNA here is from genome assembly GCA_024363005.1 of Charaxes varanes. NCBI lineage: Eukaryota > Metazoa > Arthropoda > Insecta > Lepidoptera > Nymphalidae > Charaxes > Charaxes varanes. Next base: position 1,513,012 of record JANCMC010046647.1, read on the forward strand.
ACTAGACGCTTCTAAGCTACTCGATCTTCTATAGTCTCTTGGCCGTAGGAATATCGAGTGCCAATAGATGTCTTATTTGGTCGGACCAGCGAGTAGTAGAGTGGCCTCTTCTTTTCTTTTTCCCCTCAATCTTTCTTTGCTTTTTTCCTTCACAGTTTAAATGATTATATATTTTTTATTCTAGCATAATAAAGAGAGCGAAGTGGAGAAGCAGAAGGAAAAGAAGAACCCCGCATCGGACAGCAGCAGCCTGTACTCCCTTCACGATTTCGACATCAACATCGACATCGACCTGCCGATGTCTAGTGAGTCTTGTTCTTAGCTTTATCCCGGTACCGTCATACTAGGGTCCGCTTAAATTGCAGAGGATGTGGCTGTGGGGCGAGTTAGGAAGACCGATCTGACATCTGACGTCATTCTCGGAACCCCACGATGTCCACATCCTCACGACTAATATCACAAAGTGACATTAATAGGGTCCCACTGTTTTACATGCCTTCCAAACCACGTAGGTGGTCGGATATCAAATATAAACAAGTATTAGAATGAGCCAACCATCTTTCACCCGGTCGCAGCAAAAGTTCCTTTACCTAGCGATCGACTCGAATACTGACCACTGATTAAACCATGAACCTCTGTACCGTATGCCTTTTTGTTATCTTAACTGTGCCAATAATCGGGTCCCACTGCATTATGTTTTAAAAAAGACTTGTAGAGTACAGGATAAACGAAGACGATAAACAGTCTAAATCAAAGACATAAAAATAAACATAATTGAATGAATATTCGTTATTGCACACCACAAGAACACATATGACACAACATTTAGTCCTAATAATAACAAGTACTGCAGGTGTAATCGGCGGCCTTGTCGTTAAATAGCGACTTCTTCCAGGCAACCGAAAGTATAGTACGGATAAAGTTTTATTACAAAAATGATTAGGTGGTTCTAAAATAAGGAAAACGATTAGAATTAACGTAAAAAAACAAGAATAAATATAACAACATATAGACACAATAGAACAGATAAAAATAATAACTACATATGTATAATTTTCGTATTCTCTAAAATATTTTCTTTGTCCTTTTCACCCATCTATTGAATCTATGAAAAATTGTTTTCCTGCAGAAGCAGTATCATCTCAACCAAAACAAAATTCAACTAAGGTGAAAGAAACGGGTCCCAAGAGAGCGCTGAACCTCGAAGAGTACAAAAAACGTAAAGGATTCATATGAGTGTGACAAGGACAAATATACGCGAGTGCTAGTGCGAGAGCGAGATAGCAGCGGGACATTTTTGTGAGCCGGTTGCCTCTGTTAACGTATTTCTTTGGAATATACTTTTGTAGCTAATATTCATATATAACGTTATTATTAAACATAAAAATAGCGATGGTTTAGCTCAAGCGTTTTTATATTATTTGTGACTGTATATTCGTAGCTTATAAGGCGCTTATTACACGACACGATTCAATGGAATGAATTGTTGGCTTGGTATACTAAATTCATACTAAGTGTATGGTCGATTGGAGCAAAAAATTCTTCTAGCTTAGAACTATACTTAATGCCCTAGTTATATACTAAGTTATTTAATTTACGTACTTGACAAATGTATTATCGAAAATCACGTTTAGACTTTTAATATTCTAAAGGTGATAAAGTTTAATCAAAAACTTTATTTGCGCGATTATAGATTAATTATAACAGCAGCTGTATTGCTATATAAAAGCATGGAATGAAAATGTGCTGTATAACCATTTAAGTACATTTTGCTAAGAAAAGTACAAAATAATTCGTGGACTAAGTTTTTTTGTTTCATTGGTATAAACCATTTCAAACATTATCCGTAACATACACACAAACGGGGACGGACAGACCTAGAAATCGTAATATTTTTCATTATACGTACCATATGCATTTAATAAGAAATATTTCGACATCACAAACGGATACTTGAATTGAAATTACATACCAGTTCGCAATGTCAGTCTTGAATCTGGAATATTTCAGTATCGTCGTGTAAGAAGGGCCTAAGTGAGAAAAAAAAGTTGTACGTGCTACGTACGTTATTGTTTCTTTTTCTACATAAAAATGTATATTTATGTAATTTTTCAAACATTATGTAAGAACACCACGTCAATTCGCATTTCTAATGCCGGAGCCAGACATAGCCCAAAGTGTTTGTACATTTTGGTCCTTGAAGACTACAAAGTTCTATAACACTGCACAGTTACACAAAGTCCTCGGCTACACATGATCATTCAAATGAAGCTATGTCTGGCTTCGGCATTAGATGAAGGGTGAAGATGAGGAAAACCATGGTAGCAATTGATATGATTAAAAACATTTTAGTGCCAAAAGTTCTTTCCGCTTTTATTTATGGTTTATTCAACTCTCACATCACTGCCCTTTACCACTGCTAATTTCATATAATACTTACTTGCTCGCCAGCGAGTTTCTTTTATTTATTTACAGTTTTACGCTGGACTCGATCCTTTTTTCCCCCCATAAAAGATGGCTCTCCTTACCTCTACCCTCCATAATTTCTTACGAGAAAATTTCAGACTAATAGAGAATGAATCTTACTTTTTTTTTAAGTAAAACTTCTTTACGCACGCCTGACATTGGAAATTTAAGCTGGCGAATGCGTGCCGAGAGCGTTACGGAAGTGCATCATCGAACGGGAGTTGAGAGGGAGATATAAGTTAAAGAAGATAGCTTGATCAGCCGTTCAATCAAATGGCTAGCCTCTTTACTTTCGACTTTAGATTTCTCGACTGGTTTCGACTAGTTTCGACTTCGCTCTTCTTAATTTTGCAAAATTTTGCAAGGGGCCGAATATCATTCAGAAAGCTAGTTGAAAGGCGTCGTTTAGTGAAGATGCAAGATGTTGTTAATTAAACGGCTGATTAAGCTATTTGCCTGCGACATATATACATACATATAGATGGCGCTAAAGAAGTTTTACTTCAGTCGTGTGGTCGAAAACATACTCGGTTTTTTTTTCTGTTATTATTAATCTGAATCTGATAAAATATTATAACGCATTAATAAGTCTCGATTGTTTACATGTGACCATAATTTAACGACTGATACGAGTTTCTTAAGCGAACACTGATTTACTAAGTATCGGACAAATTATATGAATTTTTATTTAAACTGTTCGTAGCTTTAGAAAAATGTATTACGTTATTATTATTTTTATTAAATAATAATGTTAAGCACATAAATATGTTTTTTTTTTACCATAGACATGTCGTATCTGCAGGGTTGAACTGATGTAAATTAAAATTTCTGGTCGGTTGTGAATTCACCTAAAACGAGAACTTTGAGTTGCGTCATTTTAATATTGAAGGTGCATTGTGCAAAAAGTGTTATTACATTTGTGACTGTTATTTATAAACCTGATAATACTGTGAAAATTGTTTAATTTTTTTATAACTTTGTCCTACACCAATCATTTTGTCATGCCTTAACTGTTGTTTTCTTTAATTAAATATAAGTATAAACCTAACGTTGAACTTGTTTACGGAATAAGTTGATTTGATTCGAATAATGGTCGGTTTCATAACGTATAATTAAAGGTTCGGTTTAATTTTAAAAGGCAATGTCAAAGGATTCTCGATTTTAACTTTCTATTTCCGATTAGTTAGCAAAAAAGTCTAGCGTTCTTCTAATAGTTCCTTTTAATCAAACACCCCTTTTCCGTCTTTCTTTTTAATATTATAAATCAAATTGTCTTGTTGAAGTAAAATATTTCATTCATGATCTATAAATAACTACTGTAGAAATTATTTAGAAATCTGGAAAGTGCTCTATTCGATTGCGACCTATGCTGTGCTGCCGACGTGACTTAGACCATTACAAGACTTAATTCGAAGGAAGGAAGGAGCGTCTAGACTATTTCGTATCCCTAAAGTGGTCCTACCATTAAGTAAAACAAATTTTAAGTCATAATTTAGGATAATATACTTGATTTATATCCGTCAAATGTTATCTAGTGTAATTTATATTTTGAAGACTATCGTTGGCGCCGAGATCTATGCAATCCAAGATAAATAGATTGATGAAACATTAACACATATTATGTTAAACAAAATGATCCTCATTCAAAATCATTAATTCCCAGCAGTATAAGTGCTTTGCGTTTACGCCATAAGCTTATTCTTTGAGCAACAATAACTATACAGTACTGATAAAAATGAACAAATACGTAGATGTGACTGTGTATATATATTATAAAGTAATTTTCCAAGCAAATCTTGCAAAGTAACTGTTGAGTCTCCCGTCATACATTTTCACCGTCTTAACTGGCGTTTTAACTGTACGTTATAGAAACGGTCCATAATTATTTGTTGTAGTTAGAAAAAAAACTAGCTTTAGACATTACTTAATAACGTTTTATTTGAAACGCCTATTTTTGTATGTTAAATTATTAATTACTTTAATTATAACTATCAATAAATTGAATTATGCTACATGTGTTTTTTTTTTATTGAACAAAAGAATTGAAATAAATTGCTTTCTCTCTCTCTGCTGTATTTTAAACCATGAAAGCTGGTGCAGTATATAACGTATCATTATTTTCAACATCTTTGAGTACAACGTGTGCTCCATAATAGTGATCTATAGAAAATGTTTCCGAAGACTTTATCTTTTTTGGTAAACCCATTAGATCTAAAAACTTATTGATTTCAAATTCTTGGCCATATATCGGGATGAAGAAAAATGTGTACTGGCAATACACTTCGCCTTCTACACTCGCTTCATAATCAACCTTTACCTTTAATACATCTCTAGTGACCCTCATCTCGGCCTTCACTCTTTGTCCTGGCTTCAAAGACACCTCGACGTCGGAAGTCGTTGTTAGGGTCTTACTTTTTTCAACACGCACTTCCTTACCCCACGAAGATGTAAAAGTAAAGCTTTCTTTTCCGAAGTCAAACGCGATTTCTCTGTTGATTGACAATTCGCCGTTCTTGGTCCACGTCGAGCTGATGGTCTGTGTTACTTCTTCTTTAATTCCTCCCTTTGCGATGGTCGGTGCTGAGCTGTTGTTCTGGAAGTCCATGACGGTGGCAATGATTTCTTTTGTATCGCGACCTACAATCGTTGCCCTGTATGGGTGCAAGGAAGTCAGCAAGGGTCTATAACCGTAACGTTCAGAGTCTAGAATATGTGCGTATGTAGGGGCATTGTACCCTCGACGAGGAAGAGTCGACAAATTTTAACAGTTACGGTATAGACAAATTTTATCGTTAATAATAATTTAAAGAATTATGAAAATTGAGCATATTTTTTATGATTTTCTTTTCTTCAGACTCCATAAATTCTTAAATGATATTAAGCCTATTTCGGATCATCATCAGCATTGGCCTGATACATGTATAACAGATGATTTAAGGTTCAATTGGTGCACCCATGCTTATGGCTGAACAGTGCAATACGGGATCGACAGCTCACTGACTGAAAAATTGTCGTAATTGAGGGAAGTGCTGTAGGTGTGGACCAGCACCACACACTGTCGTGATTTTGCAATTATGATTAATATATATATAAAACTAAAGGCTGCTCCTTCATCTGAAGCTGCCAGAATGCTTTATAGTTTTAAGTTAAATTAACATGTTATAGTTTAAGTTTAGGGTATGATGGGGCTGACATTATCGTCATGGACATAAAAGTTCCTAAATAAAAATAGATATATAAAATATATGTATATATAAAACTAAACGCTCACAGCTAAAGATTATGTATTTTGGTCAATAATAAAGACTTAATCACTTATGTAGATGATTGTACGTACACGCGACTGGGTAAGTAGAGCGAATAATCAGGCTGCGTCCGCCGCCCGCGCACCAAGCACGGCAAGCGAAGCAATTCCGTTGCGATAGCACCCACCCCATAGCGTTCATACATCTTGATATGATCCATGTAAATGAACCCAGTTACGTTGCCATTTACTTTATTAGAAAGTACACAACGTAAGATCTAAAGATAAGATAAGAGAGATGCGGAAATTTATAACAAACTCGTAGAGTCGTTGTTATTGCTTCATTAAGGGCATTACTACGTAAGTATGTTATATTAAGAAGACTCGACGTTAATATATCAAAATAAATTATTTTTAAATAAAAAGCCGCCTTCAAATAACGCTAAGGAACTAAAATGTAAAAAGTAATTCATGCACTCATATTTAGATTTAGTTATTTTATGATGCCTTGAAGTTGGTAACATGCCAAAAAGAATGTAAACAGATACAGGTCAATATAGATTTTTGTTTATTTAGGAAATTTTTATGGGATGTCTGAAGTATGTTCTATCAAACAAAAAAAGAGTCATCGAAATCGGTTCCTAAATGGCAGAGTATTCGCGTAACATACATACAAAAAATAAACATACAGTCGAATTGAGAATACATAAAAAATAACAATTAAAACAAAAACAGAATATATCTTGCAGAAATTTCGCTTGCTCATTACTTTGGGAACTCAAAATTAACGTCACGTGCCTATTTTATGAAAATATCTGGTGGTTTCTTTAAGAGTAACCTTAGGAAATTTTATCAAAAACGATCTTACTATTTCTAAGCCTATCTCAGATGCAGGGATCTTAAGTGCTTGTCCACCGTTCGGCCTAAACAAAAAGAATAATACTATCAACATGTAAGAAAAGATTTTAAAAGGCCTCAATGCTTAGCTAGCTTAGCAAACGTATATATTATTCTGATAATGTGCTAACCTAATGCAGACGCGGGGAAATTAATTAAGTCACAACTTTCGCTTCTACTTTTCCGCATTGCGTATGGAAATGTGGAATGGCGGCCATTCAAGTTGTACGAAAAAAAATCCTTTCAGCTTTTCGTGTACCTGTGTAAGGGTTCCCGCGGTTGTTGGTTTTGTTACTTAAATAATTTAACAACCTAACCTTTTTCTAAAAGCTATTGATACTGGCATATAGAATTTTTATTTTTAGAAATATGAACGTGGCGCGTAATTTATATATATTAAGATATATAAATGTCGTGTCACGATGTATGTTCGCGATAAAAATCTGAACCTGCTGAACCGATTTGGATCAAATTTCGTAACTATTTGTCTTAGTCCAACTTAAAACATAGGATAGTTTTATTTTGATTTTTACCATGTTTTTTTATTAGAACTAAATGTTTCAACAATAAATATATTGCATTCAATAGTCACAACGACAACGTCTGCCGGGACCACTAATGTATTATATATGTATCTACTTGCAGACCCGACAGACGTTGTTCCGACTGCAGCGCCATCTGGCGGGCTGATTTGTGAATCTAAACTATCCAGGGTTCCACCCAAAAGCATACAATCGGTTCAGCCGCTTAGGAGTTCAGTAACATACACATGCACAGTAGAATTATATGTATAAAGATTATTGATTTGTTGTATTACAAAGTAAGTTGGATTAAATACAGTATTTAGAAATATTTGATCATTGTTAATCCAATATGCTGATGACTGTAGGCACAGTTTCATTTGCATAATTATTATATTACTTCATTAAAATTATTTTTTGCCATAGGAAAGTGACGTGGTAAAGTAAAAAATGAGCAAAAGAAAAAATCCCTGTGATAATGATAATCTAAACGGAGATTTTTGCGAATTTTTAATGGAGTTAGCAGATTACGAGAAGAATGTAAGTCGCAATATTCACAAATATAATGCCTATAGAAAGGCAACTAGTGTTCTAGCTGCCTACAATAAGAGAATCGAATCTGGTGAAGAGGCTAAAAAATTAAACGGCATTGGGGACAAAATTGCAAAGAAAATTGACGAATTCCTACAGACAGGCAAATTAAAGAAGCTTGAAAATATACACCAAGATGAAAGCGCACAAGCAATTAGTTTACTTACCAGAGTCTCAGGTATAGGTCCTATGAAAGCTGCTGAGCTTGTAAGAAATAACATTAAAACTATGGAAGATCTGAAGAATAATGAAAGTAAATTAAATCATCATCAAAGAATTGGTTTAAAGTAAGTTATTAAATTAACCAATGATATTATAAACAATTTTTACCTAATTTTTCGCTGTTCGTGGTTTCAATGTAACGAAAAAAATATGTGTATAGTAATATTGATCACTTTTTTATTTCTGTAATTAGCCTGTCGTGTTCCACTGCTGGGCAAAGGACTCCTCCTTTTTGGTTGACTTTTTTCTTTCTTGGGCCAACCTCATCCATAACATCTCGCGACGGTACTAAAACCCTGGCGCCAACTCTTTCTCGGCCTACTTGGTCGTCGTCGGCCATTACTACGCATCTGGAAAGTCGCAATATGCGGGTGTATTTGATAATTTTCAAATACTGACAACGCACCCGCGAGCTCTCTGGTGGTGCAGTTGTCCATGGGCGTCGATAGTCACTCAAGTGAGTGCCGCCTGCTTGTTTGCCCCTTGTTATAATATATATAAAACATATATATTGCAAATGTCTTTATTGCAATAAATTATTCCATTACATTTCAGGTACTTTGAAGACTTTGAAAAGAAAATTCCGCGACCGGAAGTGCAGGAAATAGAATACTTGATAAAAAAAGATATCAATGATCTGGATCCCCTATTTACTATTACAATTTGCGGTAGTTACAGGTTGTATTCTGTGTTATAAATTATATTTATATTATTTTTATTTTTTTTTTTTTATTTATTTTATTTTAGAAACTGTGAAACAACATAGGTAGTACACAACAAATGGAAACGATGATCCCGCAGTCACCCGGTCGCAGCCAGAGCAACTTAACTTAGCGATCAACTCAAATGCCGACCACTGATTAGGCCACGACCTCCTCTTACGTACTCTATATTGTGCTTATTTAAAGCTGTGTATAAAATTTTAATTCTTTTTACAACGACATTATTATATTTTGACAATTTATGTACGTACGGTCGTTATGGCTACGCTTAATATGGCTCCACTTAGTTGCCGAGAATTCACGCCGCGAATTCAGCTGCTTGCTGAACTTTTGAATTGCCTTATTATATGATTAGAATTGTCTTTAATAATTGTAAAAAATAACATTTCAGACTTTCTATAAAAAGATGCAGTTAGCAGAATTATATAAATTATAATATTGAATCCAGTGGCGAAAGTTTAATTTCACGGGGCCGTGAATGTGGATGTGTACCCACGAACACGTTATCGTTCACACCTGTAAACGAAGCTTCACGGTACAAATGTGGAGCCGCCATTAGACACAATCTTATAGTAAAATATATGTACATGTGTGTATAAATCGTTCGGCCACATCCGCATATTAAAAATTTGCCGAAATGTCAAATTTTTTAACTTTGATAGTTTTCGAAAAATCACCCAGACATTTTGTAGAAAGATCAAAAGTATGAAAAAATGAAAAACTAAACTACTTTGCTCTAATCCGTGAATGAATACGAAAGTGTAGTAGTTTGACTTTACGAATAACCTTTCTAGAGTCTATCTCCTGATGATGTTTCGGTGTCAAAGCGAAACGTGCGTTAAGGCACATCGGAAAGTCATTGCAGCATTACACCGATTTTCCCTCGTATTCATGCATGTCATGGATTTCCGCAAAGTAACGCCTGATTCTATCAGTTATTAGAACAAAAGTAGACAACGAATAATGATGTCAATAGATATAAAGACAGGGCTCAATAGTTATAGTTAAAAATAGAAAAGTTTTTGGAGTATTTTCTATTGTTTCGGATATCGAAGATAATTTCCGGACTTACTATCAACATACGGGACTGCACTTGATACGAGATATCCCTATACAATCCTATATACAGCCTTCGTAACAAGAGGACAGCTGATGCTAAAACATAACACGCCATTTAGATTCCTTGTACCGTAACAATAGGGTTTGTTTCTCTGTGACGTTTAGAGGGTTATGATCGAATATGATTGGAGAGGTGCGGCATTCATGGGCAAATGTGAACGGACACAATGGCTCCTAGACTGCTTCATATCTATCGATTGTTTAGACATCCTCTGGGCGTGGGGTTCGAACTGGTGCGATTTAGTGATATGAAAGCTATCAAACGTCAGTTCTTTCAGCTAAAACCTGCCATTCCCCTATGCAAGAACCTGAAATTTCCATAATTTAAGTAGTAAATTGCTGATTGTAAAGTGCCAAATTTTTTTTTTTGTATTTCATAAATTCATAGTTCTCATAAATTTAAAGAACTGGCCGGTTCTTCGCCCAGCTCTATCAGTTTTTTTGCATAATTTAAATGAAAATTTAAATTAAATTATTGAATGGAAATTCAATTGCAAATAGCTGTTCCATATGAATATTATTAAATATATGTTTTTGTATTCAAGTCGGTTAAATACAGGAAGTAGCAAACAGTAGTATGCAAATACTCATTTACTAATCAAGACTATAGATATTGAGTGCAAGTACTAAATTACGTTTTGCGGTCGCACTTCAGCCTGTAATAAGTAAAGCAATAACACTATGGTACTATGGCAGTGCAGGAGCCGGCCACCAAAACAATATTCATATAATTTCTTTAAATTGTTGACTTAGATCACTTTCATAATTAACACTAAATGAATTCTGTATAACGTTTTAATTACAACTACTATCTAAAGCTTCATTTTTGACGATATCGTAAACACTACATTGAATAAATTTAGTTTAATATCATGTCGTGTGAATTAAGTGATAAATTCATTTTTTTTTTAATTTTGACATAGACCACTTTCATAATTATGGGCACATATGTATTAAAGCCAAATTGTCCATATTGATAGAACATGCTAAACTCATTAGGAAAATTATTTTGAGCGATATCCATTAACAAATTTTGCAGTTCTGTAACAAGTACCCTGATCGCGTATCAGATACCGATCCCCTCTATAGAAACAGATCTTGACACGCTCCTGGCCATTTTAGTTATTGATGTTTTATTTTAATCAAAACGAGCCTACAAGGCACAAGTCAAACAGTTGATAATTCACCTTATTATTCAAAGATAAAAAATATTTTGCCGTAATGTAGGAACTGTTTAAGACATTTTACTAATTTCGCAACTTCTAACGTTGTTGAAGCTTTATTTGACGCAGTCATTCTAAAATCTAAACTTAATTAAAAAAGGATAAGGTTGATCTTAGCTAATTTTTTTATTACATTATAATAAATGAAATTAATTTATGATTTATACAACCAAATAACATAATGTTAAATTAAATTCGAGTTCGGAGTTTGCCCTAGAGTGCTACGTAAAACTAGCAGGAATGTACAAATGATTTCAAAAACAAAGTTTCCAGATAGGATTTTATGCAACAGTTCTATAAGAGGGTTCAAAAAATGCGAGTGGCGGGAGTTTTTGACCTAGTTATACACCTTTTTATAACTTTCATGAGCGGAATTCAGTTTCGTGAGCGAATTTCAGCTTCGTAGCGAGCTCACTACGAAGGACCCCGGACGGGTTCGAAACTAGTCGGGCAATCCGGATGATATAACAAACGTGTGAGTTTAAAAGCCGTTTTATAATAGGTATCTCTATCTATACACCGTTGCATACAATACTTTTGTACGACTAGACTACGTGTTTGAAATAAGACAAACAAAAAATGAAAAAATATTTTGTCGTATGCCTTGATATATATGTGCCGAGATTTTGAAGGTAACCAATTTTCAGTGATTTCTTGAACTTTGATCGAAACTTCTTCGGTAATACTGGTAAATTCATCGTCATCCAATTTTAGTCAATGAATTAGGTATGAAAATAAATAACACAGCTATTTTTCTTTATATATAACAAGGGACAAACGAGTAAGCGGCATTCACTTGAGTGACTAACTGACGTCCATGGACAACTGCAACACCAGATGGCTCGCAGATGCGTTGCCGGCCTTTGAGGAATGAGTATGCTCTTTTGTAGAAGGTCCCTAAATCGTATCGGGTCGGTCAATACCGAAGCTGGTAACTTGTTCCACAAAAGAATTGTGCGAGGAAAAAAGTTTCTAGAGAATCGCACGAATGTAGACTCTAGGGCATCAATTTTAATTTAAAGATTTTTGAGCAATTATTTGTATATAAATATTGAAAAAATAAACGCGCGGTTTTCTCTTTATTTTTGTCGTGTCACATGCTAGGCTATTTCAGAGTTTTCATAAGTTTTCGTATGTTCATAAGTGTGTTATTATACCGAAGCCAGACATAGCTCAAAGCGTTTGGACATTTTTGACATTGAAGTCCACAAAGTACTAAAATACTTTGTACAGTTACATAAAGTCCCCGGCCACACTACATGACTAAACCTAAGTACAGAAGATACTTACCGCTATTTGGAGGCATTGTCCTCGAGTGAAACTTCGAGCCGAATTATTGATATTGTACTTTTGACAGAAACAAGCACATCTGCTTCCAACTCCCATAATAATGATAATAAATGTATTGGATTGGAAAAAAAAAATAGGTAAAAAAAGAAAATGCCTGGGGTCAAACAAATTTAGCTCTGTAACATTGGTACTTTATTTATTTACTTTATTGAGCCTCAATAGCTCAAGTGTATAAACTATGGGACTGAAATCCGCAAGGTGCTCAGTCCAAACCCCACCGCCGTTGGGGTATTATCGCACCCACTCCTAATACAAGCTTTTAATTTCAGCTTAGTAGGAGGGGAAAAAGGGAATGTTAATACCTAAAAAGTATTCCTAATATTCTTTAAAAAAAACCAAATTTATTTATTTATTTTACTTGCGTCTTTCTTGTTGAATTAATATTACTCATTCATCATACTTTTTTCTATTCTATTTAAAAACTTGGACCAATTTGAATGATTCTTTTATGCGTTTGGGTGGCGCCCTGGGTGGCTTAGATTCACAAATCGGCCCGGCAGATGGCGCTGTAGTGAGTAGCTAACTTATTTATCTATACTAATATACGGAACGGGCACAAACATGGGAACGGGTATAATAAATAACATTATAGGATAATAGAATGTAGTAAATAATAAGTAACCTTCGGGTAGGACAACGTCTACCGGGTTCACTAGTATATTATAAAATTATAAAGCATTCCGACTGCTTCGGAAGTCTTTTATCGGCATTTTATTGTATGTTTAATAATATAAACTCGTAATACAACCTGAATATGGATATTGCAACAGAATATTCTGTCTTCATAATCCTTTAAGGATATTAAAGAATATAGTAAGGCCGGTCTGTTTATAAATAGATGTTCAATTATTAATATGCCCAAGGACATTTCAAAATGGCGTTAAAAAACCGGAATCAAAAAAAAAATCACGTCCTCAAAGATCAAACAAACTAGTTTTTTTTTAAAGCCAATTTCAACTGTAATCATTTTCGATTAATGCTTAAATTGTCTTACTTTATTTTAGTGTGTATTTAATACAGCTGCTAATTCCCGCGACTTTGCCGGCCGTTGTCCTTAAAAAGTAAAACATTAAGTATGTTACTAAATATAAAGTATACACAATTTATACATTTATATCTATTTTCTTTGGTCATAAAGCAGGTTGGTTTCTCAAAAATGCATATTTTTTGTGGAATTTTTTGTTTGCACTCTACTGACCTACCGCTTCTTAACCCATTAGAGCGCAAACAACAAATTGGAGAAGAAGAAAAAATATATACATGCATTTTTAGAAAAAAGTAACCAAACTGCATAATTAATTGCCTTTTCTTTAAATATACTTAATGACGTGCCTTCATATTTATATAGTATCAAAGTATCATATCATATCATATTATATCATATCATATACTTCCTAGCCGTATTCGGCCACAGCGACTAAAACTGGATAGGCATATTTAGATAGGGTATTGTTTTTCTACCCTTAGATGTGCTCTCTGGTGACTTGCGTAACCAATCTTGTGAGTAAAAGTTCGTTCGTAAGCACACTTGGGGCATGTTAATGTCCCGCCGATGTACTTATATTGGTAAGCCACTGGTGGTCGGGCTTTAAGCTCGTCTCTTTTCTGATCGATCCTTGAACCGCTCATATTCAAAGTCTTCAATCTGCTTATAAATTAAACTTCTCCATTCAGGGTAAACCAGTAAACACATTAACGGCTCTATTTGAGTTTCACCTCGGCTTAAGTGACGTATGGTGCACAGAGTAGGTGGTACGCACAGAGAAATTACCGTTCGTATAAAAATAATTGAAAAAAAAGTATTATGGGATATCCACTAAGTTGAATTGTATACAATATGATTCTGTTAAGACGCATAGTGAATAGGAATGGTCATAAAATTGTATTTAACTTTTAAGGCCTTTTGTGAAGTTTCTATTTGCATCATTTTATTCATAATTTTATTTTAGGTATTGTAATTAAGAACTGTAATCGCGTTTCTAGTAGACGTAATAATAATAGTACATTGGCTTAAGTAAAATATATGAATATGATGAAAGATATTTTAAAACTTGCATTGAAGTTTTTAAATATAACAAAGACGAATAGTTAATAATTAATCAACTAGATCAAATTCAAATAAATATTCGCAATTTCTATGCATTTAGAATAGAATAACTTTATTCAAACATAAAACAACACAATATCTATCAATTTAAGCCTACTTCACAAAAAATATATTTTTTGTTTAATAAGATACAGTGTTGTGGTTTGTCTGAACGGGATTACTACTCAGCTTAAATTAGAGAAAAAAAAACTCTAAAGCTGATTTTCAGTAGCTCCCTTAAGACAAACATTACATGTGGAAAATAAATCTCTGTCACCAGCTACTCTGTGCCGTAATGGAGTCCTTACATTATTAACCGGGAACGTCTTAGACGTCTGTCCCCATTCCACGCTTTTTGATCTTGTATCTGTATGATTATTTATGAAAAAACAGTGGGTGGCAACCTGCGCTGCCAACGAACGGTACGTAGGACCGGCACTATTACGATAATTGTCGTATCACGTGACTTTCCCTGTGTAATGTAGTACATTTATCAAACTTAGTAGCATATGGCTTAACGAGATTTCAAGTTCGTAATGTTAAAAGCCTTGATAGTTAGAAGGAGGGATTTATGTCTATATTGAAGTAAAACTTCTTTACGCGCGTTTGACTTGTGGTGTAAGCTGGTGAATGCATGATAAGAGCGTTACGAAAAGTGTGATCGGGCGAAGCGATTTCATTTGTAAATTTATTTAAAAGATGGAAATGAGAACATTTGGAGGAGTATTGAGAGGAGGAAAGGAAGGAAACCTTCACTCTACAGGCAAACGATACAACTGGGGTATTCTCATATGTTTTGTCACTGTTTCGGGAAGAAAGAGGTATATAAAAGAAGAATTATGTAATTGTGAATGTATGTGAAGTGATGTAAAGTGTGTGTGAGTGTGTGTGTGAGATAAATTATAAAATTGTGAATTGTGAAGGGAACAGAAATTCCAGTAAATATTATACAGAGAGCGGCACGGGAACCTCGTTATTTTAAGCAATGATAGAAGCAAAAGTATTGGTGCTATCGTTTATTTTTTGAAAATGTATATCGGCACGTCTTAAAGGTGACCACCGTTCTGGGCAGTTAAAAAAGGAGAGTGTTGATCCACTTTATCAACCATTTTCATATCGATATTAGCGTTAGTATGACGAACTTCAGCTCATCTAAAGCCTTTGGACTATTAGAAACACATCACAGCTTTTAAATATAAAAATAATAATATAATAATAATGGTCTCATAGCAAAGAGGCTCTCGCTTGATGGTTGGATCAAAAGTCGGATATAAGAGGGCCGTATTGCTTGAGACGGCACGCATAGTGAGGAGGTTCCTCTCTCTGGACCCCTGACCGACGGTGGCTTGAGGTATTTGAATGATCATGTAGTGTGGCCGGGTACTTTGTGTAACTTCACAAAGTTTTGTAGAACTTTGTAGACTTCAAGGTCAAAATGTACAAACACATTGAAGTATTTCTGGCTCCGGTATAAGTGATGTACAATCGCAGTACAGCTCTAATATTCAAATATTCGGATCACACAAACTGCACCTGACAGCCAGTGAGATGGGGACAGAAGTTTACATGTTTCCAGGTATTTCTGGACGACTGAATCGTTGCATAGCGAAGAATACAAAATAAGCTGATAGGGAATCGAGGCATTCTTATTTCATGTACTTAAACCAATTTGTATGTGCAATAATATTCAATATTTTTCATGTCATTAAAAATATGCCCGATAGCACATGTAGTACACATGTGGAATTATCAAAATAAAGATTTAGGTTCCAATGAAATATTACATACTTAATGCCGGAGCCAGACATAGCTTCATTTGAATGATTATGTAGTGTGGTCGGGGACTCTGTGTAACTTCAAGGTTTTGTAAAACTTTGTAGACTTCAAGGACAAAAATGTACAAACACTTTGAGCTATGTCTGGCTCCGGCATAAGAAATATGTCATTACTCATTTGTAATTTAATATAATAAGATAATTGGTGTTCTGTTAGGTAGTTGTTAATATTTTATTGGATACATTTAACCTTTACGATGCGTAGATATTAACGACCCATTTGCGGCTTTTACGGGTAAAAGTTATAGACGCAAGTGACCACCGTCCGCAATTGGCCGAGTGTGATTTACGATCAAAAGTACTTTTAAGAAAACCACGAACTTTTAGAGTATTTAGTCGGTAACTTTGTAAAGGAAATATTAGTTGGTGATTTATTATAATATTTGTTTATATCGATTTTTTTTACAAAGAAATATCGGCGCGCATCCACCTTCTGTTATTGCCGCCCCTTTTTATAACTAAAGCTTCAAGATTATAAGTTAACACTTATTTCGATATACTTTTTTTTATTGTGTACTTTATAGGCTAAAGGCCCGTGCCATTGGTATCTTCTTTTAATTTATTTTTTGTTTTATTGTTATCTTCGATGTTATTTATTCTTCTGTGTCCCAGTTTGTTTTTCAGGCTTCTTCGGGGAAGCCATTTCTGTGATAAGATGGGCGTTACCGTGGTAGAAGGCCACTCTATGGTTGTATTCCATTACAGCGTGTTCGCTCGCGGCTATGGCTTTCTTCGCGATTCGAAATACTTTAAAAGAGTGCATTTGTTTTAATATTCGTATAAAAGTCATTATCAATAGGGAATCGTAAAATATATATCTTTTAATCTACAGTAAAACAGATGGCTATATAGTTTATGCAAACGACTTTCTCATTATATCTGCCAGACACTAAAAGAGGCAATAAAATAGAATAGGCAATAAAAACGACTTGATCAGAAAGGTCAAAGTACATTTAAAATGTGACCCTTGAGAGAGGAATAGCGTTGCATGGAAAGCTTCAAACGATTGTTTGAAATGAGGTAAAACGAAAAATATGCCTTCATTTCTCGACTCCGAAAAGTTTCGTTCAAATGAAAGCAGTGCAGGTTTATTGTAGGTGCATTTTATAAAGTTCAAGGTAATAACTAAAGAAAAACCAAAGGTAATCTATACTAATATACAAAGCTGAAGAGTTTGTTTGTTTGAACGCGCTAATCTTAGGACACATGTCCGATTTGAAAAATTCTTTCAGTGTTAGATAGGTCATTTATCGAGGAAGGCTATAGGCTATATATCATCACCGCCATTGTAGCAAATGTTTTCGTCCGCTTTAGGTCTTTAAAGTAAATCTTTTTCTTAAATTAGACAAAGGCTTTTTGAATTTAAGTTTATATATATTGTTTTGCTTTTAAAAATCCAAGTACATAGGTTTCTATATGTTTATAGTTACACTGGAAAGGCAAGGATGAATAAGTGTTAATCTGGGTAGACTTTAAAAGATGCGGGTTCAAATCTTGTGACAGTATGAGACATAAACCATTCAATTTTTGCGTGATGATATATAGCTTTTAGCCTTCCTCGATCAATGGGCTATCTAACACTGAAAGAATTTTTTAAATCGGACCAGTAGTTCCACAGGTTACCACGTTCAAACAAACAAACAAACTGTTCAGCTTCATATATTAGCATAAATAAGTAAAAAATATTTTATATTACCTAAAAAAAAGAAAGCTTGAGCACTTAGTGTAAGAAAACTCAATAAAGAAACAGAAAAACTGGCTTTCATGTTTTTTTTTTGTAACTTTTAAAGTATACGATTTTCTCGAGCACACACACACACCTTTCACTTGGAAATCGCGACAACTTTTCTTGAATACGGACGCCGCACTTTATACAGAAGTACTTGACTACTCCAGCTCTTATTACGTATGTCCATGGCAATTGTAACTGTCCACATACACACGATAAGCGCCGTCGAGAAGAGTTTTTTTTTATTAGCATTATGTGTCACACTGCTAGGCAAAGGCCTTCCTCTTCTCTGCAATAATTGCACCCTTAACTTTTCAAATATTCAGTATTCCTTTGATTAACAATAAATATAAACGTCAATTCTTTCTATTCCTGTTCAGTGTGTTATCTTCTAAGTAATATGTGTAAGTAATTATGTGTTCTCGTTGCTGAAGTGAAAAATATATTTACACTTTCCAACGCAGTCATCGGTTTCTGAGATGCTCTTATTAATAAAGGCCTCGAACTTTTCTTCGAATAACTTTTTCACTTAAATCCGATCTTCAAAGGGTCGGATATTTCACGATGTGAAATTTTTAAGCTTTTAATATATTTCCGGTCTTAAAATGCTATAAAGCGAGGACTCGATGTAATAGAGTGGATTAATTAAAAGTGTCAATCCGAGATCTCTTCCTGCGAAGGATAATTGTAGGTTAAGGCCTTGTATTAAAGAGTCCTTTTTTGGTTCCGTAGTGATACAAGGATCCCTTATAGTTTCTTTCCGTCCGTCTTTACTACCCCCCCTTCCCCCTAGGACTTCGGAACAATTTGACGTAGAGACTTCAAATTTTCCATGTTGATAGACATGATAAAAAGTCACTAGGAAAATTATTTTGAACGAAACCAGACAACAACTTTTGGAGGTTATTTAACCAATTACTTTTTCGCGTATCAAAAAAGAAACCCTTCTATAAAAACGTGTCTTGACACGCTTTTGGCCACTTATTGCTACGGACTTTTTTAAAAGTATCGTTATATATTCTTCTTACTCTGATCCAAATTATGGTTAAAATGGCATGTATTATTCATAATTTTACTTATTACAGTTATCAACAAACGTGTGTTCAAATAGTGTAAAGACTATCCACATACCTGTTAGTACAATAGACAATAAGAACCGCATGCTTAAACAGCTATTGTAAAGACTATCCACATATCTCTTAGCGCCATAGACAATAAAAACCGTATGCTTAAATATTTATTTTAAAGACTATCCACATACGTGTTAGTGCAATAGACAATAAAAACCGTATGCTTAAACAGTTATTGTAAAGACGAGCGTTGTTTTATGAGAATATTATTTTTTGAAGATATATTAAATAATCTGTTACTATTTAATTTTTGTCGGAGCCAAACATAGCTCAAATTGTTTGTACATTTTTGTCCTTGAAGTTCACAAAGTTCTGCAAAACTTTGTGCAATTAGACAAAGTATCCGGCCACACTACATGATCATTGAAATGATCATTCAAATGAAGCTGTGTCTAGTTCCGGCATTAAAATTACACATCAAGCGGTGCACAATGTTATTTTAATTTAAAAAAATACATGTAAGGAATATTATGTTTAGGTATACCTTATATATATATATCGTTAAAAATTTTGTGCTAGGATTGGGTATGGCGAAAGCTAGGTCGTGGTTTTAAGCGAGTACTTCCAACTTTGGTCCACACTTTACCTATTTGCTGAGTGTCAGTTGCCTTAGTATGTCAACTTATATTGTTTCTATGTTTTTGAAAAGCTGTAAGATTGTCAATAAATGTATACTAATATATAAAGCTGAAGAGTTTACTTCTTTGTTTGCTTAAACGCGCTAATCTCAGAAACTACTGTCCCGATTTTAAAAATTCTTTCAGTGTAGATAGCTCATTTATCGAGGAAGGCTATAGCCTTCCTCGCTTATAAGCTATATATGACATCACGCTAAAATTTTTTCACCTAACTTTACGCGGACGAAGTCGCGAGTAACCACTAGTCAATAATATTTGTTTTAAAATACAAAATTGTAGAACCAAATAGTATTCCGATAACTCACCAATATCTTTTATTAACATAGCTGTGGAACATGAGTCACATACGTCGTTCGCGTGTTGTTTGAATGGGCTGTAATTTTGAAATCTGTCGCTGTTATGTGGAATTGATCAGGATTGGACGTCCCATGAATATTCTATCGGTAGTCGTAATGGAACTGTACATTGATTTCGAATGTACGTTTTAATATTTTTTTTTAATATGTGACAAATTGCTAGACTTGTATTCGAATACGTTTATTCACAATCACGATCGTATTGAAATCTATTCTTCACGAGAAATAAATCAAATTGTTTGTTATACGACTATCTACATCAGAGCATATTTTTGGAATCAGCAAACAAGATTAGGTATTCCTAAACATTTGAGATAACATACTTAAGAATGTTTTATTCATATAGCAGCAGTAAATGAGCAGTCAGTTAACGTACGTGTAGAACAAAGTCTATGGGCAATTGCACTGCATATGCATTGCCTGCCTTAGTGAAACGATGAGGAGTAAATCTCTAAAGGATTCCTTATTAATATAGAGTCAAGATGTGGCTTTGGTAATATAACCCTTACCGTAAAAAGTGCTTAGTTCGCCATTAATAGATTGCCAAAGGCGGGTGGAACTCTCGCAAAAACTGTTACGTCAAGGTCAGGTAGATGGACACACCCTCTCGCGGTAGGTCCAGCGATAAATTTCGCCTTCATGCCCAGAATTAAATTATTAAGACAAGTATTTAATGTCTTCTTATCATAAGATTGGAGCTTCATTTATAATGATAACCAACGTAGAATATAGGGTGTAAGGAAGTTAGGAAAGCTGAAGTAGAAAAGAAATAGGCTGGGCATGTGGCTCCAATTGACCCACATAAGTGGGCCAATATCGTGACTTCCTGGATGCCCACCAATGGCCCGGCAGGCCGAGGAAGAGGTGGCGTGACGATTTGGTCTCCCATGGAACTGTAAGTTCTACAAGTACTGCTCGCTTTAGCGTCTTTGAGTAAAGGAATATGTCCGGCCTATATATATGTCACCGTTAAATTGTAAAAACCGTTAGATTGTAATTTGTCTCGCGATATTGTAAACTATCGAAAGATTGTGAACTGCTTACAATTTAACAAATTTTTTCAGCTATACTATAAGCTACAGATAGATTAGACGGACGGTCGTTTTTTTTTAATTTTCTTTAGTTTTTCACTTAAACCCAGAAGAAACTTCGGGAGATCGAATCAAAGCTACAGTAAGATAACGTATATGTAATAATAAGTAATTGAACAGTTTCACTTCGATAGTTTATAATCTACCGAAAATAATACATTAAGTTGTAGCAGTAGACATATTTAGTTGAAAATCGGTTTACGGTGCAAACGATGTCTCACCTTATATCGTACCCTGTGTCCTTTATTACCTACACATAAAAAGATTTAATGGCTGCATCAGACAGAGCAATTGATGTGGCCACTTTCTGGGCCGCTACTGTATAACATTTGCTTTTGAAACGAAAAGATGAAGTTTTGCAACTTCTTTGTCGCAAAGAAGTCGCAAAGTCGCGAACTCGCAAACTTTCTACAATTTACAATCTCGCGAGATAGTTTACAATCTAACGGTTTTTACAATTACAATTAAACACTAAATCATGTATAATACTCATATAAAAAAACTGATTTCCCTCTTGAGACAGGCGAGAAAAAATTGTGGGTCTCTCAACAGCCTACATGGAGGATAATAACCCTCAGAGCAAAATTAGATTTCGCGTACAAATGTATTAAAACACGCCTGGAGGTCGATGAAGCTTTGCTCCAATACACTCCCATATACACTTACGAGTATGTATGCGATATTAAAAACTGATAAATTTCCTTCATCTCAATTTGTGATAAGATTTTTATGATAAAGGGAAAAAGAGTAAGTACTTAATTTATAGTGATCACACTTCTTCTTCGTAGCGTTTTTTTAAGGTGAGGAAGTCCGGAACGGACAGGCTGTTCTCAGATTGCAAAGTATGTGGCTATGGGGCTAGGTTATATAACCGGCTGCCATCTGACGTCATCTTCTGAACGCCCACAATCTCTACAATCTCACGACTAGTATTACTCAGTAACATTAATCGGAAACCATTTCTTTGCCTGCCTTCTAAAATAAAGAAAAGGTAAGGTCTGCCGGGTCCGCTAGTATTTTTTTATAATATTAAAATTGATTTAATTATTAAAATCAGATTAAATAAAACCTTATGCACACCACCGATAAGCTATTTACACACACTTATATAGTGTATACGTTTGATTATAGGATGGTGTCAAAGCGTAATCATGACAACTAATGCATTAAAAAAAAATAACAATGTATTTTATTTATTTGACATTGAGTGTGATTGCATTGTCAAGTCAATATCGCTGTACTAAAAATAAAATTTTTGTGCAAAGCTTTAAATTATCATATGGTAAACACTACAAAAATCTTTTTTCTTTATATATAATAAGGAACAAAGGAGCAGCCGGCTTTCGCCCGAGTGACTACCGACGCCCATGGACAACTGCAACACCAGAGGGATGCAGATGCGTTGCCGGCTTTTGAGAAACGAGTATGCTCTTTTCTTGAAGGTCCCTAAGTCGTACCCATTCGGAAATACCGAAGCCGGCAACTGATACCACAGAGAAATTGTGCGAAGCAAAAAAATGTATAGAAAAGCGCACAGTTGTAGACTTTAGGACATCGAGGTGACGAGGGTGGAATTTCAAATTTTGACGGTATGTCCTATGGTGAAATGCCGGTATCAGTCCGAACAATTTTGGGCACAAAAACAGATTCTAAAAGGAGAATACCGTTTAGAACAGGCAAATATAATAATGAATACGTATCTCATGCCAAGCCTAAAGCTTAAATTCCTAGACGTTCTTCAATATGCGATAAAACAAAAGCGGTGTTGGACAGGATATATCACTAGAATAAAAGACAAAAGGTGGACACCGAAAATAACAGAATGGAAAGGACCAAAAGGGGGAAGGAACGTTGGGAGAACTAAAAAGAAATGGTTCAATGAGATAATAGTGATAGCAAGAAAGAAATAGGATAGGACAGAGAAGATGAAAAAGAATGAAGGAGGCTTGTGATAATATATTCGACTTAAGACTAGGGTCACAAGGGTTCTTCGTTTTTTTTTTTGAGAAGTTTTTATACAAACTCAGTCGTTTATATTCTTCTTAAAGCTATTAAATCTAAGCTGCTAAGTCATATTCATATTAGTTACATCATTTATAACTCGAGAACGGTTTCAATTCTATCATATTATATATCACCTTTCCAACGAAAATATTTCGGTACAAAATCCATTTTCTCAAGTGTGAAAATCACCTATGGGAAAAAAGAAAATTAAAAAAAAAGACAATAATAACGCCACCAAGACAGAAAAATTGTCTAATTTTGCCGGGTAATACTTGAATTGAATAATAATTCTATTCAAACTGATATTCGAGTAATTAGTTTGAATTGAATAAAAGCCACTAACTCTTTGACTATTCGTATGTTTGATTTAATTAAACTAAATGTGTGATAACTTTGACTGGTTTGTATCTCTAACTTACTGCCGTGTACCATCTTGTAAATTGTAATAATAAATATCAGAAAGGGAGGGTAGAAAGTAAACATTTATTATGTAAGATAATTTATGAAAACTCATAAATATATTGTAAAATTTAATAAATAAGCGTCTTTCTTTAAAAACATATTGTTTATAAATCCTTCTTTCATATACATCGACAAGGGGAAAGTCATGGGTAGTTGCTCGTACATATAATCGCGTAGAAAAGTGATTTTTTTAATTTGCTCTAAGATGCCTAAGTAAACTTTAAATTGATCCAATATCCACATTTCTAGAATTTTCAATGCGGACAGTCTTCTATGCGTTATTACGGTCTAATATCAGGGTCTGCATAAATTCCACGGGATTTGGCTATGGGGCGAGATAAAATGTCTGACTGCCGTCTTAAGTCTTCCCGGGACCCTCAAAATCTCTAGCCAATGCCCCACAGTGGCACACCGATTATTCGTGGATATAATCGCGTAGAAAAGTGATTTTGTCATCGAGTACTCTATGACGCCCACGTCAAGTCTCAATTGATCCAATATTATCGCTTCTACAATTTGCTACGCGCAGATAATACGCTATGATGATCACAATTCGTGGGCGCCTGACGACACATTGTCCCCAATCAATTTTATAGCTTCACTGAATAAAGCTTATCTTTGCGTATTTCGCATAGTAGCACAATTCCGCCGCACTGAGACATACATTCGAATGAAAAATAGCGTTCTTGTGAATAAATTTAGATATTTTATTATTAAGATATATAGATAAAGTTGTTTCATGATGATATTACTGTAAACAAATATCTCCACTTTCTTTTTTATTTCAAGTTTCCTTTTTTTTTTAATTTAAAAGTTCTCAGCTGCTTTCAACATGCTTTGGCTTCTACTTGGTGTACCAATTTAATAAAATTAATTTTGAAATATAGATTATATCCCAGAAACGGTCGGGCTTTATAAAGAAATGCCCAAAAAGGTAAACCTCTCAGCTTATTTGTTGGAAGAGGGACAAGTCCCACTTCCAACACTGATTTTCGGAGGCTACCTAGTCGCCTCCTCTACGCATGGCAGTGCCATAAAGACTATTGTATTAGTCCGTTGTCTTGCGGCAACATGTGACGACGCGCATTAGGCGTATTTTATTTTTTTTCTCCAATTTATAGCTCACATTGGCAAGCACATCTAAAAATTAGGTTTAAATAACAATAAATACTAATTATAACACCATTTTTTTAAGGAACTATGAAATTGTCTGGTATAAAAGTTCTGGTAAAAAAATAAAGGCTTATACCAGTTTATAATTTGGTATCTCGATTTATGGGGTGAAACCCTTATTTGACTGAACTATGATGTCGTTCTGTCGTGTCGTGTGTTTGAAAATCGTTTAATATTAGCCACGAGAGTCTCTCGTCAACACAATAGGCTTGAATTTAATTATTATCGGACTGCTAGCGTTGTGGTTTGTTCGGAGTCGCGTGAACTATGTAGGAGTGCCCCGACATTGCGTAGTTTTAATAGTTTACCCCGCATTATCTATAGTGGTATCAATTCGCTTATACTAAAGTATGTTTACAGATATGTTGCCTGCCTTTAAAAAAAATTACTGCTGCCGTTTTTTTTATGTTTCAAGGGGAAAATTAGCTAAGTGCCAACCGACGGCCATGGTCATCTGCACAAACAGGAGGAAAGCAGATGTGTTGCCGGCCTTTAATGACAAAAGCCTTTCTCACAAACCGAACGCGACAACAATACCATCACTTGACGTGACAGCATTGTCACGACTTCACGCTGATCTTATGTAAGAAAGAGGTACCGGTTCCCGGACGCGCCGGCCCTATTTGGCTACAAGCGTGGCGTACAGCTAATAATAATAAATATATACAGGGCTATATGACACACGGACATCTGTTCCTAAGGTAGAAAACTTAATGCCTGTGTTATAGTTAACAGCCGCCTGTTATACACAAATATTTTTTTAGAAATATTATACATGCATATAAATAATACACCCAGACTCGAGGTGGGAAACGAACCCACGACCTCCGGAGCGGAAGGCAGGGTCACTGCCCACTGCTCCAACGGGCCAGTTAAACTCTCTATCTAATTGAATATAATTAAGTTAATTTATAAAGCACGTCTACCTATAAAAATACAATATACAAAATGTGCATTTTGAAAGCAGATTAAACCTAAAGGAAAGAAACACGTAATATTGCCGCATAATTATTTTGTAGTGCTGAAAAAGTTCAAGAATGTGCTCTCGCAAAAAAGCGTGCATGCTCGTGTTACTTGAAAAAAAAAAATCGTAAAGCAAAATTCTTGTCTCTTACAAGATTTCAGCGTTATTAAAATGCCGGCGCTGTCGTATTTTTTAACACATTAAAAACGGGAGAGACGCGTCGGTGTCGTGTAAAAAGGGAAATATTTATACAAAGCTCAATATTGTATTATTTATTCAGAAGATTTGGGTCGCCTGTAATATTTACAAATGCTTGTTTTAGTAGATCTTTATGTAGAAAGAGCCATATCCTATATATGGCAACATTGTATAAATCCTATGCAAGAGTCTGTAATCTATGGTTCTCGTTTACTATCTCGGCGATATATGCTTTACCATTATGGATGACAGCACTACTTAAAGAAAATTTTCGTAAGGGTTATTGTTAGAAATTAACGTAATGCATAACAAGCAAAAATGAGCCTTTTAACTAATTGACGTGCAAACGACCAGTTACATGGATCGTGGTCGCGACTGGACTGCGGGGGCTGCGGTGTGTCAGGTCGAGTTGTAATAGGCAGTATCTGTCTACCCTCCGTCTAGTTCTATTTATCGGAGCGGATTTACTAGACAAACTACAAAAAAAATTGTAGATACTTTAAAGAGTGTTGTTTAGAATAAGATACATACATATGTAATATGTTTGTTGTTAATTCAACTTTTAAGAAAAGAATTGGAAAAGTCTCATAAATGAATAAATTTCTTTACATCTAATATTAGGTTGTAGTAAGCAGAATTAGGGTCTTTTTGCTACGGGTTTACGGATACGAAAGTAGGATACAGGAACGATTTGATTCAATACTTCGTCTACGAAAGTAGCATGCCGGGTCGTTTTGATTCAGGACTACAGATACGAAAGTAGGATACAGGAACGTTTTGATTCAGGACTTTGTCTACGAAAGTAGCATGCCGGGTCGTTTTGATTCAGGACTACGTATACGAAAGTAGGTCGTCTTCCCTAAGGAATTTTGGCCTTATTTTATAAGCTCTAATATTACAAACGCTTTCTTCAACCGCGAAACGTCAATTTTCTTGATACACATCTTAATTCAATCGTGTAATCTGTCCATGAATAAATTTACATCTGGATCCTGTTAGCTTGTCTCGTCTTAAGGTCTGGTTTTCACTTTGTTCTTAACTTTAAGGATAATTTGTCATTTTGCTTAAGGATTAGGGTTATATTTTACAATGTCAAATGAAAGTTTCTATTTAAAAGATAGAAATTAGTCTACATATTTTAGAAAAAGAAAAGTGGGAGGATTTTGAGATCAAATGAAGGACTAATGATTTCTTATTATATTATATATGATAGAAGTTGGCTAGAAGCCGTAACATCCCAAAGGTAGAACTATTTTCATCTAGCTTTAAAAATCGTCTGTAAAGCCTTTGTCACCCTACTGTACCTAAAATATGGACATAAGTCATTGAATTTGTATTTTAATGTGGCTTGATTTGTAATTGACTGAATTTAAATAATAATTAATTGTTGCACGCCTGAATTAGCAAGCGCGCGCGTTATTCAATAAATGATTTATCTCCTATATACACAGTTTATGCAAGAAATGCCCTATCTATCTGTCTATACATCTATCTATCCTAATCCGCTCTACCGATCTGGATGAAATTTTGTGTATATATTCCAAAGGGGTTAATAAATGGATTGCAAAAACAATTACTTCATGTAGATAGGGTTGCTGTCGGTATATACCCCTTTATAAACATGTGGAATCTGTGGAATCAGTTGCCAGCTTCGGTATTTCCCAACGTATACGACTTAGGGATCTTCAATAATAAAGCATACTCATTTTTAAGAGGCCGGCAATGCATCTGCGAGCTCTCTGGCGCTGCAGTTGTCCATGGGCGTCGATGGTCACTTATGTGAATGCCGCCTGCTCGTTTGCCCCTTACTATATATATACATGTGATTTTATTCGCAATATTTCAGGAAAGATGTCCTAGAAAATAAAAGAAAAGAATAACTCCGAAGAACACTCAAAAATAGTAAAAAATTTAGAGTTGGTCGCTTCTTCGGAATACTTGCAAAAGACTTATATGTTTTTCTCTTATTAGAAAGGACATCTACAGCCGCACTAGTAGGATCATACCAGATTTGGCTAGGCAGGGGAGGGAACACTGGCGGTGACGTTTAGTGTTAGTGATCACTATAAAGAGCGCGCTCTTAAACCTACACCTGAGTCACAAGTCCCGGGCACACCTTCCTAAGAAAGACCTTGAGTCTTCAGGCAGACGTTTGGTGCGTCTTTGGGTGTGATTAGTACTTTTTGTACTGCTTCGAGGTCTAGGACATACGTTTGGTGAGTGATGGAAGGTGTCATACCATATGGTTGCATATTATTAGAATTTAAAATTTTATCAGGTATGTATAATGGAGGGAGAAACTGATTATTTTTGGTAAAATTGATTTAGAAAGGGAACTCTGTAGAAGCCTCTGCATGGACGTTGTCGATAGAAATGAGGTAACGCGGATAGAAAAGATAGAGTATAATTACAAAAACGAGATAGAGAAATGTAATGTGATACAATACCTATTAACGCTCTCCTTCACTGCCAATATTTCCTCTCTTATCTGCAAGATTTGGTGTGACTGTGTATTCTTTGTAATAGAGAAGTAATACTTTTTAAAAAGCTAGTATTTCTTAGTACGTTTATAATATTTATGAGACGAAGTTCAACAGAGTCCGATTATCAATATGATAAATTATAGTCCTACAAAAGGTTTAGTTGAAAACATATATTTTTATACCTTCAACTTTAAATTTTTCTACATCTATCCTATATTTTCAAATTCTTTAGAGGTATGGTTGGTGTCTATATTTTAATTGAACTTCTGATATATTCGTACTTTTTTAATTATTGTTACTGGCTCGCTATTGCATTACAAATTTCAATTCATTGACCGATAATAACGCTTAATTAAATAGCGATTTGTCATCAGTCACAATTATGACATGCGGCTGATGAGTGACGCCGATTTGCTACGGTGTGACACGGTGACCTGTGACCCCACTGTTTGAGTATATGCCTCGTATTTCTAAGTGTTTTTTTTATATGACAAGGGGTAAATGGATAAATGTATGCTAAGGCCGCATGGAACACCGGAAGACATGCATATTTATCATTATATCACTTGCAACAAAGCTATGCGTAAGTTCAGCCTCAAGCGCTACAACGCACTGGGGGAACACACTTTGATCCTAGGAGGAATTAGGGCACTCACACCACAAGCCATTGTAGGGTTTATGGGCGCTGCTGGTCTTGAGGATGAGCTATAAGCTGAGGCAGTTACAATAGATCTTACTGGTCGCAGATAGGGCCTTTGGTTCGCCTCAAAAAAAGAACAAGTTAAGCCTCACATGGCATACTGCAGTCTCCTTTGGGCGGGAGTTCCACGGTATCAGCTCCTTACATTTGACGGCATTTAACGTACAGCGGCCCGAATCGCTGGCGATCCAGTTATCTATGCTTGACTCGTTCCTTTGGATTGAAAAGACATCACTCTGCATTTTATATCTGTGGGAGTGTTGGGATGGATTCGCACTAATACCGGCAGGTGAATTTCTACGAGATATTGCATAAGGAATCTAAAATTCACTCACGTCCAATCAATGTCCAAAAGTCCAAACCGTTCGATTTAGGTTCAACAGAGAGATATCGGACGAACCAAAAAATGTCTTGCGACTCACGCAGCTGTGTCTTCGAGTTAATCTTGGTTGAATATCGATTTCCGATAAATGTCTGGTAATGAAGAACTGCTGACTTTAATCCAAAATGCTTAAAAAGAAGAGGGAGAAGACATTTCTGTCGTTATTTTTGTTGTAAAAATTATATACTAAGAAAATGAGGTCCATTCACCCTGACATTGCATTATATTAATTTTGGTTTTTGCAAATCTTTCTCAGCGTTACAGATACTATTACAAATTTGAGAGTAATCCACTATTTTGTAAGTAGGTTAAAATACACCCAGACTCGAGGTGGGAATCGAACCCACGACCCCCGGAGCAGAAGGCAGGGTCACTGCCCACTGCGCCTAATAGTATATAGTATCGCTGAGATTCTTAAAATATTATCTGCCTTTACATTGATAGGTGAAATCAAGCGAATATATTAGTTTTCACTATCGAAAGCAAATAAATGTTAGTGGACTCCCGCTTACGAATTGTGCACTCCCATTTTTTGTCACGCCTTGACCACTTTGGAAACCAATGACCTAAAATAAAGAAACATAACACATATTATATTATTTAAAACAACCATATCCAATAATTCCCTAACTCTATGATATGGAAATGCACAAGTCGAGTTTCTTACGTCGAATGTAACTTCGCTAATATTCTTGGACTTCCTTCGCTGAAAACTTTCACAGTTTAATACAACCTCGTGGCACGTTTGTTTTATATTACTCTATTGCTTATCTGCGATATTCGCAGTAATAAATTTATATTTAAACTGAATAATGTTAAGTCTAGCTAATTCTTAAATGTGAGTATTAAAATTCAACTCTATAATTAGAAGTCTTTCTTTCGTCTCTTTTGTCCTGTTAATAATAATACAAGAGACTTTTATTTATAGACTCTCTATTTAAAAAGAAAGAGAAGAAAGAAATATTTGTTTCTGCAAAAACTATACTAGGTTAGTTATATACGCTATCATTTTTTTATGTTACAAAGGCCAAACGAGCAGCCAGCATTCACCTAAGTATAGACAACTGCAACACCAAAGGGTACGCAGATGCGTTGACGGCCTTTGAGAAATGAGTTTCTATACTAATATATAGATACAGCTGAAGAGTTTGTATGTTTACTTTTAACGCGCTAATCTCAGGAACTATTGCTGCGATACGAAAAAATCTTTCAGTGTTAGATAGCTCATTTATCGAGGAAAGAATATAACACGCTAAAACTTTACGCGGACGAAATCCCGGATTTGAACTAGTCACCCGTCCCGGCTTATCGCGAGTGAAATCGAAATATATGTTTACCAAAAAAACAGTGGTAAACACCCAGGGATAATATACTTCTAACTCTTCTCACTTTCCACTTCTGAGGTTTCTCTACTTCTGAATCTGAATATCAGAGCCCATAGAGGTGTGATACCTATCTAGGCATTTGTTAATTAAGTATATAAGTTTACATCTTTATAATATTCGTATAGAAGAAGAAGAAGAAGAAGAACAGTTTTATTTGGGATAAAACACTGTACATAAATATACCTACAATATACACATAAAAAGATACACATAAAAACAAAAAAAAAACCTTATAAATTATATGTATGAACAGTGAGATGCTCCAAAACTGTCAGAATCTCTCAGCTTTATTCCACTTTCCACTTCCGATGATCCTCTACTTTTGAATTTGATTTTCAGAAGCCTTTGCCGCAGGTGTATAAACTTTCTAGGTAATTATTAATTAAGCATATAACTTTAATAATTTCATTCTAAATATCTCTCATTTCACTGACGCTGTCTGAACAGTGTACCAACACCACTTCTTATATCACTGAAAACATCACTCTTATAGCCGCTAAACACGTTTCGATAAATCGTTGCGAAAAAACTGCGCCGTTTTTAACAATTTACCTCTACAGTTTTTTCGCAACGATTTATAGAAACGTGTTTAGCAGCTACTTACTTTCATTCGTTATCAAGACACTGTTCCAACACTTCTCGTATATCACTTATTCTTAATGCATTTCCCTCAGAGGACTTCATCGTGAGTACCTATAACACAGGCATTAAGTTGTCTACCTTAGGAACAGACGTCCGTGTGTCATATAGTCTTGTATATATTTATTATTATTAATCTTAGGAACTACTGGTCGGATTGGAAAAAATCTTTTACTTTTAGATAACCCATTTATCGGAGAACGCTATGGGCTATATACGATCACGCTAAAATTAAAATTTACCGAATTTTACGCGGACAAACTCGTTACTGTACATACATATATCCGTATGCATTCCATCTACTGAGATAATTTTTACATCTATAAATAGCCGTGTGGTCCCTCTGTGATTCGCATACTAAAATAACATTAAAAAATATCGAGACAGCAGATGTTTAAATCCAGTTCGTTGACCCCGTGACCCCAGGCCAAATGTTGCTAAAATAATCATCGCGAAATGACTCTAATTAGCTATATGGGGCACTTTCATTGCCGCTAACATGTTTTGTTTGTTTAAAACAGCCCAATGCGGGTATTTATTCTCTTTGAGCAATTAAATATTAACGATTACATCTGAATTATTAAGACCCATTTACACGTCTTGTTTATGGAGTACTAATTAGTATTTGGGCAAGTTAATTCTAGTATATGTGCGGATTTTTTTCATAAGACGCGTATTTCTATGACTGTCCCCTAGGCGCAGTGGGCAGTTACCCTGCCTTCCGCTCCGGGGATCGTTGGTTCGATTCCCACTTCGCGTCCGGGTGTAGCAGGCGTCTGTTACCTATAACACAGGCATTAAGTTGTCTACCTTAGGAACAGACGTCCGTGTGACATTTAGTCCTGCATACATATATGCTCTTGAATTGTTGTTTTTTATTTTGAATGAGTTTTATTCTAGAGGAAGTAAAATGTTTAAGTACAGACCTATTTAAATTACTTTTAAATTGACATTAATCTATGTTACTTAATAATATTAATATGATGCAAAACTGAATGAATGTTTGAGTCCAGGGATGGATCTTCCTTTTTGTATATCCAAAAACTGGTTAGATACACTACGGATACGCGTCCCCGGAGTACCCTAGCTGCTTTTGTTATATATATTATTGTTTTCTGTTTTATTGTTGCATTTATAATTTTAGTCTGTAAACTTGTAACTAGATATTTATTTGAAGTTGTGTCATTTATAATTGCATTGGCATTTATATTGTACATTTAAATTAAGTTTCTATTTCTTTAATATGTAAAGTGTTAATGACTTAACAAATAAATAAAAAAGTTCTTCACATGCACTTGTTATAGTGTGAACCAACCTTAAAAGTTACTAGGACGTAAAAAGTTAATAAAAATATGTAGGTCACGTAACCCTGGGTGAGTTATGTTATTAGAAATAGTTAAATCCTTAAGAAAAATGCTATGGATATTTATAATTGTTATAATGAATATGTAGGTAGGGGCAAAATGCCCCGTGATTGTAACGGCCGTTACTTGTCAGTGAGAGTACAGCTATATTCAAGTCGTGCGTCTTTCCTTTGTCTCCGTCAAATATTTCCTAAATAACAATAATTTAAGAAAATGAGGGCGAAGCTTCATATTAGATTCTATAGTTATTATCTTAAAATAAGAGTTTTTGTAAGTCAGATTAGTGTGTGTGTCAAGGGCGTACCTGCCACTTTATCAGCCGTATGAATTATACGGAACCCCCGCTCTACAAGGGCCCCGAAAGTGTATAAGCAGCCTCAATAGCTCAACGGTATAAGGTATGGACTGAAATCCGCAAGGTACCCGGTTCAAACCCCACCGCCGTTGGAGACCAGTAGTTCCTGAGATTAGCGCGTTCAAGCAAACAAACAAACTCTTCAGCTTTATATATAGAGTATAGATTTCCGCCCTTCAATTATCATTTATACAGTTGTCGAGGCAGAATAGGGGTAGGATAGCCTTTTCATAATATCCTACCTTTTAGTTTGACGCTTCTCAGTTCAAAATGGCGGAAGTAACAGCGCGTGAGGTCGTTGCCCGCATGCTCAATCAAGATTTTGCATTGCCATGGGGGTACGATGAAAGGACCCCACGCGGCTTCCTGTGGGCCAGGACCTTGCTTTCACCTTTTCAACGGGCTCACAAAAAAAAATGTGCGACTTGGCACCACAATGCGAAAAGAAGTGAGAGTTCGGCATTAATTCAGTGGCTTTTTCGTAAACCTCATTTTTCGCGAGAAATACTGGCAGCACTGGCACATAAGAAGTGTATCGTCGTCAAAGATATAAAAAAAAAAGAAGACATTATGGAATAATGGCGGGAATTAGGGTTTATATTTGTCACCTGTCAATTGTAATTGTTGTGTTATTAGAGAAATAAGTGAAGGAAGTGGAATAAGAATTATTGAATAGACTAATAATATGAAAGATAAATAGTTGTTTGGCGGAGTCCAGCCCGTATTACATAGGGTAAACATTTTCTAGTTGTATAATATTCTAATAAAAATGTAAACAGTAATTTACGCCCTTTTATACCTTACTAGCTGTTCCCCCCGACTTCGTCCATGTGTGCCACTAATATCACTTAGAGGTTTAAAAATAGTTTTTCGATGAGGATTAATATTATGTTTATAAAAAGACCTTCACATATAATGCATTATTTTAGAACAAATTTGATGAGCATAAAAAAGGCTATACTAAGCCAACCTTAATAGATAGACGTATGCTATCGCGGACTTTTATTTAGAACTTTTAAAGGGGAACAATTTTGTCATACATGACTTTTGCGAAACTTTGACCATTTATGCAGCGCACGCAGCGGAAGCTCTCAAATGGGAAAAAGTACCCCCGATTTTGAAGCATTCTTCATTGTTGCTTCGCTCCTATTGGACTTAGAGTGATGATATATAGCCTATAACCTTCCTCGATAAAGGGTTTATCTAACACTGAAAGAATTTTTCAAATCGCATCTGTACCTCCTGAGACTATCACGTTCAAACAGACAAACAAACTCTTCAGCTTTATATATTAGTATAAATAAGAAATTGAGAAGGAAAGTAAAATCATACGGTTTCTAGAAGTTAATTAATTGATTAGGATTAGTTGAATAAATTGCGTGACTTATATATTAATACGTGAAGCAAAAACTTTCGTTACCAATTTACAAAAATTTCGCGAACGGCTCATCCGTTATGTATTTTGGTACAAATACCTATACTACTCTATACTCCTATACTAATATATAAAGCTGAAGAGTTTGTTTGTTAACTTGAACCCGCTAATTTCAGCAACTACTGGTCCGATTTGGAAAAATTCTTTCAGAGTTAGATAGCCCATTTATCGAGGAAGGCTATAGGCGAATATATCATCACGCTAAAAATTTTCACCTATTTTTACGCTGACTAAGTATCGGTTAGCAACTAGTAAGCATAAAATACGCAAAACTGAAGATTTTTGGCCGAATTTCGACCAGCCAGTGATCTCTTGTAAACGCTATTTCGGGAATGATTTTATTAACCCCAAGCCGTTCATTGGCACAGTAAGTTGTGTTTTCGGAAAACGACTGCTCCTATTTTCATAAAACTATTTTAATTGAGCCGCTTCAAAATCCGTTGTGTAGTTTTAAAAATTTAAGCATACATAGGGACGGACGAACTGCGACAGACTAACTATATATACTATACTATAGTATACTAGCTTCAACCTCCGACTCCTTCCACGTTGTTTTATTCTAGACTATCATACAAACTTTTGAACACTACTTAACATTTAAAAAAGTCCAATTCTGTCGCTACACCGAAATTCCTCAAAACCGAACAGAAAATCATCATATTAGACAATTGTTTTTTTCAATTTGGCCTAAAATTTATTTCTACTTTCTTCGTAAATAAAAAATCCTCTAAACACGAAAAAGTTTTTGCAAGCTTTTGTATTTCACTTAACTTCATATTTTAATTTTATTTAACTGCAATGCACAGTAAAGTTTTAACGAATAATTTACATGCACGAGAAACTAGACCACTTTGCTTTAATCCGCGAATGAAATATCATTCGCGCAATTTCATTCGCGGATTAAAGCAAAGTAGTTTAGTTTCTCGTGCACGTCATGGATTTCGGTCAATTAATGACTTATGTATCTCAAATAACCGTAACTGTTTATTGCAGAAAGTCAGGTTTTGTACGACGTGCGCAAGATTCTATGCCAGTCCGACTACACGCCTTCCGATCCGATGGAGCTATGCAATCGACTTCTGGTGACCTGTTATATGGCTTCGGAGAATTCCAGCCGAGAGACGAAACGGCGCGCGTCTCAGGTGAATTAAAATTAACCGGGCAAGTGCGAGTCAGACACGCACAATAAGGGTTCCGTACCATCGAGTATTACTTTATCTGGCTATTTTAAGATTTCTTATAATTTGACCAACTCACCGCAATTTTTTGTTTCACATAGGGAAGGTTTTAGGAATTTATATAATTTATTATACTTGTGCTATGAGATATATCTGCTTGTCAAATTTCATGAGTCTAAACGGGAAGTGCCCTATAGGTTTTGATTCACTTTCCGAATGTACTAGTATGGGAAATGCGACATAAAAGAGCATATCTTTTGATTATTTCTATGTATTTAGAGCGTTGATTTTTTTACGTATTTCAAGGGACTGCAGCCCCCAGTATTTGGTGTAAATTTGACCTTTACAGCTTTACCCTGAAAAAAAAGGGTCATGACGGACCGATGATCTACAAAGTGATCACATAAAGGTTCCTTTTTTAGGGTTCCGTAGTACTACAAGGCACCCTTATAATTTCTCTCTGTGCGTCCATCCGTCTGGTCTGTCTGCTCGTAAAGTGCCCCCCCCCTAACATCTCCAAACTATTAGAAGTAAAGGCTTGAAATATTCCATGTTAATAGAACATGCTAAAAACTCGTTAGGAAAATTATTCTGAACGAAATCGGACAACAACTTTTGAAGTTATTTAACAAATACGTTTATAGCGAATCAGATACGGAACACTTCTTGACACGCTCTTGGCCGTTTTGTTATGACATATTTTTTTTATTTTTTATTTTATTAGTGCACAAACAGTATCAACCGTATTCAAAAAGGGAAGACTGTTCTTAAGTTGACTGTATTCTGTTATGTTAGTTACCTCAGAATTTTCGACTGGGTGAATCGATTTTGATTATACTTTCTTTATTTGAAGCTGGTGATTCCCGTGTGGTCGAATTTCAATTTGGTCGAGTTCTGAAAATTTCAATTCGGCTTTCTCGTTGTTTAAATGCATTAAATATTATTATTAACGCATAATAGGCATCTTTGATAGCATCCTTACTTGTGAATCTAAATCCGTCAGTATAACTAGCGATCGACTCAAATGCCGACCACTGATTAGGCCACGACCTCCTCTAACCCTAATAAATTACGCGTCACGCTGTTTGTCCGCGATGGACCCCTAAACTACTTAACCGATTTTGATTAAATTTGCGCACCGTGTGCAGTTGGATCCAACTTGAAAGATAGGAAACCTTACATCTCGAAAGTTACCCAATGTTCGGGCAGGACAACGTCTGCCGTGTCCGCTAGTAAATAATAAAACAGAATTACGATTAAAAACGTCAAATGAATATCACTCACATTAGAGACACTATCGCGATCGCTAATAGTAAACGGTCCCCCCGTTCGTCCGTCCGTTCCGATGTTATCAGTGCTATTACACGGCTAAACTACCCTCTCTAGATCAAAGATATGCACCGGGCCGGGGGAGACAGATGTGCGAATCGCTTTAGGGCGGACTGTTCTACGCAACGCCACCGTCTAAAACTAGGTCATGTTGTGTGATTATAGGTTTTTAGGATTATCGCTGCGTTTGATCGATCACTTTATAATATAAAGCAATATATGAAGTTTATATATTGTGATTGTTGTCAATAATTTTGAAATGAGAGAACAGCCGAATGATTTTGCTGTGGGCTCTTCTCAGTGCGAGTGCGAAGGTGCGACCGCTGGTAAACCTTTAAATCGTAAATTTTATTACCAAATTATTAAGTAATGATTTTAAAATTATAATTATACAATGATGTTCATACGTGCTTGTAAAAATCTATATTAAAAAATGGACTCGACTTAGACTAGCTGAGTTTAGATTGTTAGCTATCTTCCAATTTTTTAGATATCAAGGCGCTATTTGCCGATACACCTTAAGGACAAGAGAAGAGTAGAGTCATATTTAAATGGCCATCATTAAGCCGCAGTCGTCAACTGAGAACCGCCTGTCAATTTAACCTTTCTCATATATAAAAAAAATCATCAGGCCCAACTGTCAGCGATTTTTAATCAATTTAATCACCAGAGTAAAGCCTGCACGCGTGACGAATTCCGAGCGTATACATATACTCGGAGTTGAAATTAAAAATGTATATGAAAGCAAAGCAACAACAAAAAGCTCGAACGCGCGGAGTCGTAATCTTTCTTATACCGCCTGTACACTCTTCGCGAAGGGCAGTGAGGGTGGCCGAGCACGAGAGTCTACAGGGATACGCTCTCTCTATCTCGCGGTCACTCGTGGTCTCTCTCGCGCGAGAGCACTCGCATGAGGCG
The DNA here is from genome assembly GCA_024363005.1 of Charaxes varanes. Classification (NCBI taxonomy): domain Eukaryota; kingdom Metazoa; phylum Arthropoda; class Insecta; order Lepidoptera; family Nymphalidae; genus Charaxes; species Charaxes varanes. The sequence goes on from JANCMC010046647.1 coordinate 1,551,201, forward strand.
TCGTCCTTATAGAACACCAATGCGTGATCAAACATATTCGAGTCTAAGAAGTGTCCTAATTGAATTCGCGCGATCTCATCTAACTTCGAGTAGGACACTTCTTAGACGTCAATATGTTTGATCGCACGTTCCTACGAACCAAGTTTGTTCGTATCGCGCATTCGTGATGTATTAGGAACGCGCCTGAGAGTGTACAGATGTAATTACACCTCTCAACACGTCACACTCATCGTTTAACGCACGCCACGTCCGTCAAAAATATATAATCACTCTTGTTGTCGTGTGGTCGCAGTGCCAGCGGCGGGAATTAAAATATGTTGTAGTGAAAGAAAAATATTGAAAAATTTAATTCGTCCGCGATGTAGTCAACCCACTGAAATTTTACGAAGGACGACTAAACTTTAAGGCCCGAGGGGATGAAAAAAATTTTTCGTTATTTTCTGTCACTTAAATATTTTCCGAAAGAGTGTAAAACTGTTGGTGTTTTTTTACCATTATAGCCCATTTGTAGAAAAATGTGACTAGACCTTTTTAATCTGGTTGAAAAATCCTTTCTTAGCAGATATTTATTAACTATATAAGGTTTGCCACATTTCAACCTCGTATGTTCAGCGGTTTAGGATATTTTGTATTAGGTGATCTTTCCCTTATATACATATAAGATTTTGAATACCTTGTTTTAGCAAAGGGAATACGTAGCAGAATCCAGGCGCAGTGAAGTTATTATTCCTCTTTGAGTTGTTCTCGTCGTGCTCGTCCGCGTCGCTTTTGCTGACGGCCCCCGCGGTGGCCGCGTGCACCAGAGCTATGGTGCGGATTGTTGCCTTGTTCAAGTCTTCTTCCTCCCAACTGGGATCCAAGTCACATTGTGGTTTGTGCAGTCTATGGAGAAGAGGAAATTATAATTTTATTTTCTTGAAGTAAACTGTTTGCCGCACGCTCGACTTGGGGAGCTGGTGTATACCTGACAAGAGCGTTACGAAAAGTGCGATCGGGTGAGCGAATATATATAATATATACGTCGAAACCAACGAGCTTAATCAAAAGTTCGATTAAAAGGCTAGCCTCTTTATTTTCGACTTTCTGCGACTTCTTCCTAAATCTTCCGACTTTGAATCGTTAATTAGGCTATTTGTAGGTGGATCTAAAGACGTTTTACGCCAGTCGTGTGATCTAAAGGCACGTCCGTACCTGAGCGTGGTGCGCGCCACATGGTCGGCCAGCGACGGGTGGTGCGGCAGCAGCACGTGTCGCAGGCGCAGGTGCGCGGGCGCGAGGCGCGGCGCGGCCAGCGGGGAGCGCAGCGCGGCCAGCAGCGCGCGCACCACGCGTCTCGCGCTCACGCCCAGCGCCACTGACGACCCGCGGGCCGTCGCCTCTAGAAGTTGCACTGCCTTCTCCACGCCGTTGTTCAACTGCAATTATTATTATTTATCTTCTTTACGCTCGGATTGTCTTTTGTGCTCTTATTTATATGATATTAATATGTGAAGCGAAAATTTTGCGCTACCATTTTAAGAGAATTACGGATGCGGAGGAGTATCACGCACACCAATGTCAAACGAATTTACACATATGTATACATTTTACGATAAGATGGTGTCAATGCATTATCATGACGACCATATGTATATTAATTGCCAAATATAACAATGGTGTTGTATAACTAAAATTTTATATATAGTGTAAAATTAGCACACGGTACGCAAAATCTAAAGATTTGTGTACCATGTGCGTATGTTACAGTTCGACCAACCAGTAATCTCTAATTTATGTAATCAGAGTTCATTTTAATTATCTTGTAAAAGTGAACAATAAAATCGAAGCAACTATAAAATTACCCACCACAGTAAGACGTTCCCGTATGACACTCTCTTTTGCTAGTTGGGCTTTTATTGCTTCCTTCTGTTTAGCAGACAATGGGACCTGTTAAAAAAGAAACAATATTATTCCTATGTACTTATTATAATAACAGCATGTTTATGGAGTATAGAAAAAGTTCAAAGGGAATCTTTAGAATTGAGGTAATGACATCATTCTGTTATAAATATGATTGTATGAAACCTTCACTGTAACGGTGAAGTATTTATTTATTCGTACCTCCTTTATTTTACCCTCCTTGCGTCTTTTCTCATCGAGCTCCCGTCGTAGCTGCAGCTCCTCTAGCTGTTCCTTGTAGCTGTACGCTTTGCTCTCGCGCTTCAAGTTCATCTCGCGGTTTTCTTCATTGCTAATAAGAAATAGTAGATTGTATGACAAGAGAGCAAAGTAGTATTTTTACGGCGAGATATTAGAATTTCAAAGGCCACCCTCATCACCTCGATGTCCTAGAGTCCACAACCGTGCGCTTTTCTAGAAAGTTCTAGTCTCGCACAATTGCTCTGTGGAATCAGTAACCAGTTTCGGTATTTCCGAACGGTTACGATTTAGGGGCCTTCAACAAAAGAGCATACTCATTTCTGAAAGGCCGGCAACGCATCTGTGAGCACGCTGGTATAGCAGTTGTTGATGGGCGTCGATAGTGACTTAATTTACGATTTTACGAGGATATCTAAATCGTATACATGAAATGGGTTGATAACATCAAGAGGGGCGGGAAATGGCTGGATGCGGGATGCGAGAGATAGGGGAGAGTGGCAGAAGCAAAGGGAGGCCTTTGCCCAGCAGTACGCGATTAAAGGCTAATAGATAGATAGATGGAATCGATGCCGAGAAGTACGCGATTAAAAGCTAATACATAGATAGATAGATACAATTGAAGAGATCGTAGCCCAATCAGTGGTCTGCATTTGAGTCGATCGCTAAGTTAATTAGCTCCATAATGTTATCATTAATGTAAAATTAGCCCACCATTGTGAGTCCATTCTCTCCACATGCCTAGCCCATTCCTACTTCAGCTTTGCTAGCTTCTTCCCCACACTTCAGTCGTGGAATGCAGGGTTGTGTTGCAAAATCAGTCAGTTCTTTTAACACCTAACATGCTTGAGTTTGAGCTTCTACTCAACAGTTAATGAGGCACATTAGACAGACAATTTAATTTACTGTCAGCTTATAAAACTATCACTCACATCGGTTTTGGGTGGAGAGATGCAGAATTGAATGAGGCCAACTTTTGCTTTCTCGATGCGATGCGGTCCATTGACGTTGGCAGCACGGCGCGGCACCACCAGGCCCTCGATCAGCTCCGTGTCCTCTACAGTGCCTCCAACACGCTCAATAACCTTTACGTCGCGTAAATCCACACGTGCACCCACCCCACCAGGTATGGGTTCCATGACTACCAACAATCAAATATTTTATTAAAGGCCTTTTTAAAAAAAATTATAGATCTTCTAAGTACTAGCAATATATGTCTCATAACAATTTCGAGAATATTTACAAGTTTTTTTGCCTGTAACGTAATTTTCAACTTTTTTTTTGAAAATCACTTGCTTATCCTTGTACAGAATTTGTTAGAGATTTTGAAACTCATCTTTTTATTCTAAATAGATCATTGGATGTCAAAATACTCATGATAGTATATTGGCATCTAATGATATGTCAGACTTATGATTTTAATGTCTTAAATCGCTTGTTTTGGGGTTCTTTTTAAAGAAATTATATCTTTAAAAAAATAAACAATTTACTATTACAATAAATAATTTACTATTCACCTGTACGTATAGCTTGTACAGCAATTGGAGCCAATATAGTAGAATGTTGTGAAACCACTTTAGAGTTCAATGAAGTTGCAGCTGCTTTAAGAAGTGCATCTTCATTATTTAAGTCTACTGGAGTAGACATGCCTTCAACAACCTGTAAATAAAATACTCTTTAATCATGAAATTAAAACTTGTGTTTATTATTAATTTGAAATAGTACTTTTTCATCTAAATAAATGAGATTATTTTTATGCAAATTTAAATGATTAAAAACCACGTAAACATAATTCAAAACAATAAATATCTTATTTCTGATATGTCTTTTCAAGTTTTCATGACTATAGCAATTAAAATTATTGCCAGTTGCAATGACAAAAATAATATACACATATGTACTTTCATTTCAAAAGCCTATCTTAATCCTATCCTACAAAATATTATCTGAACTTAAGATTAATTAAACTATGTGTTCGTTGTCCCGCACAATACACGTGTCACAAGTCACGTCAATTGTTGCCAAACTAGTGTGCTTTTATTTTAATATAATAATATTGCATATTATTATATTAAAATAAAAGCACACTATTGCATATTATTATATTAAATATACGACGACTTGGACGCCGTTCCGGGAAAGGAGTGGATTGGTTTAGCTCTGGATAGAGGAGAGTAGTCTAAGAGTGGGGAGGCCTTTGCCCAGCAGTGCGACATTATAAGCTAATTTAAAAAAAAAATAGCATATTAGAAAAAAATATTAACTTCGCACACCATACCCAATATAAACGTTAACTGTGACAAATTTCATACTCATCCGTCCGCACATTTTTCGTTAATCGTACCAAAATTCTTGCATATACTAGCTTCGTTACATTATGTAACTGCGCGGAATTATTTTGTCTTGTTCATGTAAGTTTTGACATTGTATTTTAGAGTAAATTGTTAAGTAACGATGTGGTCTGCGATGTCATCACGTTAATGTGTAATGGAGATAGCCTACTATCTCTATCCATTTGCCAAATTAGCTTCATACAGCATTGCGCTGGATTGCTAAATCGCTTGGTACTTCGTCAATACTGGTCGGGTAGTAAATAGCAATGGCTATATATTACATACTAGATGTGGCCGCGATTTCCTCTGCTTAAAATTAGATACAAAAATAGCGTGATGATATATGGCCTATAGTCTTCCTCAATAAATGAGCTATCTAACACTGAAAGAATTTTTCAGATGGGACCAGTAGCTCCTGACATTACCACGTTCAAGCAAACAAACAAACAAACTCTTTAGCGTTACATATTAGTATAGAGTATATCATAAGGGATATAACATAAGGGATACCTTTGCATCTAAACTGAATTACTAATATTTAATAACGTTTAATATTGTCCTTCACGATTCGACAGCAAATACATGGCTGTTTCTTATTTTTTTTTTTTTTATTATATTGTTGCAGCTGAGAACGTCATTCATTCTTCTTTTTTACAATTAATTCTTCATCAAATCAGTAGCTCTTTCTGCGATAGGGTAGTAGAGGCACGTAGGGCACAATGTGAGGTGTGATATCCACTGACTGACTGAAGTAACACCGCAGAAATTGTCCAAGTTATTGTCTGCAAATCTCCACCTGGACATATTCTCCTGAATTCGGCTGAACTGGGTCTGGAGTTTTTTCAAGGAAATCCAAGTTTGCCAGGGTAGTTTATTTCCAGGTAGGAGATTTACATTGGTGGAACAAATGTTTTTGGAAGAGATACTTTCTCCTTCCAAAGCGTAAATCTCGCCTCCGAAACATAATATTACAGGTCAAAATAAAATATGAGGCATCCCTAAGAATAGTCCTTAATACAGTTTAACCACGTCTTCGTAACCACCAATTCAAATAAAATCAACTACATATACATATACAATACTAGTCATACCAGTGTGTGTGATTATTTACGTATCAGTTATTTTCCATATTCAATATTGTACTAATATTCAAGTACGATTTTAAGAAACGCCTAATCAGTGGTCAGTATTTGATACGATCGCCGGGTTAAGTTACTCTTGCTGCGACCGGGTGATAGATGGGTGACCCAATCTAGCACTGGTTTTATATTTGATGACCTCCTCCGTGCTTCGGAAGGCACGTAAAACAGTGGGACCCGATTAATGTCACTTTGTGATATTAGTCCCGTATTTATAACAAAATCGTGTCAAGTCTACCCTCAACAAATTCCAATGTTATAATCAACAAATACATGTGGCAACTATAATTGAAATGACTAATTTAAAAATCAAAGATTACTAATTAATTATTATTTTAAAATAATTTGATTTTTCTGCATGTATTGCGCCGATATATACAATAATATATTAAAAAGTGATCGTTATATTACAATGTAGTTGTTTGTCAACGCTCTACTAAAAAGCTGGGAATTTGGAGTTACAACAATTTACGTGGGAGGTATCGATGTACTTGCAGTGATTATCCTGGTCTACACCCGTCTTATCACATATTATTTTAACACTTTATTATACAACTTCTGTAAGTATCGCAAACCATTAAACCAACTTCTAACCCTTACTGAATATCGCATGATACACGATGTTCCCAGTTGTGTACGCAAAATATGGGGTAAAATATTTTGCTGCGATGAATACGCACTATTTGAGGTAAGGCCGCTGACATGAAAGGCCCCGCCTGAAAGAACCTTCAGACAGATACACAAAATGAACTTAGATAATATTCCCGCTAGCATTATGAGCCGTCTTTTCAAATGAAAGTATTAAGTTAATATATTTTCTTTATGTATAAAAATCGTCTGTACAAGCCTTTCTCACCCTATTTCACCTAGACCGTTGGATCGATTTGGATGAAATTTTGTAGGTTGGTATGGTATTCCAAGAGGTTCGTAGATGGTTTGGAAAGACAATTGGACCCGATAGCTGGTTAGACTTTGGCTTATAACCTAAATACCTAATGTTTTTTTCTATAACTCAAAAACGGCTGGGCCTTTTTGACTTTGTTCCGTTTTGCTTTATTCATATTATTTCTGGGAAGGTTTAAGAAAAATTGGAGAAAGGAAAAGTCAAACGAATATTTGAAAATACTACAAACTCGGTACCGACCGTAAATCGGGCAAGACAACGTCTGCCGGGTCCGTTAGTACATTATAAAAATGTATGCCGTCGCGGGCCTAGTATATGTGAAACATGAAAGTTTTGTTCAATTCGTAAGCGTGACGTGAGGAAAGTCTATTAAAGAAATAAATAAATTAAAGACACAAGACACAATATCTACGCAATACTGTACTGTATATACAGCTCGTAATACAGGTTATACGAGCTCAGTTTGATGAGAGAGATGGAGGATTGCCCAGCAAAATGGAGAGAGGGCCCCTGCACATGAGAACCTTTGCACGTGGCGATGCGACACCACGATGTGTTTACATGGAACAAATTATAATATCGCGATGAAACACTACGGTACCGATGGCCAAACTCTCCGCATTGATGTTTTACATCTAAAACTGTATAAAGTAGCAAAATATTCTTATGTCAATACGGTTCAAAGCTATCAACGTCGAAGTCAAACAACAAGGATCAGCGTTGATCCTTCCAACGGTACAAGGCAGACGTAGGAATGCACTTTTGTGACACCAAAACTGGGTCGCACATAAATCCACTCGCGTTGATACATCTACAATAATTTATCACTATCAACTGTTCCGCACTAGATAGAGATTCTCTCTGTTTATTTGAATCCGAAAATGCTTTTCTTCTGTGCCAAATAAAACTTTTTCTTCTTCTTCTTTGTCCAAACAGTTTCGAATATGCTTTTAATTTTCATAGTTCTTTAAATAGGTGATTCTATTGGCCCGTTGGTGCAGTGGGCATTTGAGTCGACCGCTAAGCTAAGTAGCTCGTGCTGCGACCGGGTGATAGATGGGTGACAACGCATCTGCGAGCCTCCTTGTGGTGCAGATGTCTATGGGCGTCGATAGTCACTTAGTTAAACCGCCTGCCCGTTTGCCCCTTGTATTATATTGGCTGTGCCCACGACTTCGTTCGCGTAAAATTAGGTAAAAAAAATATATTCAATTTTAGCGTGAAGATATATTATAGCCTTCATCGATAAAAGGGCTATCTAGCACTAAAGTATTTTTTTAAAAATTGGACCAGTACATCCTGACATTATGGCCTTCAAGTAAACAAATACACATACAAACTCTTCAGCTCTATATAGTAGTGTAGATATAGAAGTATAGATTAAAAAATTATATTTTAATATACATAAATTTAGTCAGAACACAAAGTTGTTATTATCGAGTTCGTCAGAAGTAACCTTCGATACTATCTGTGTCAACAGTTCCTTAAAGTAAGTGGAACGGAGAGATTAATTGTAAAAAACGCTTTTATTAACGTCAATATATATAAACAAAATCTTTCTTTAAAATACTTACTGGTAATGGTCTAGTTCGTAATAGCAGATTAATGCACCAAGGGCGAAGCAAGTCATTAATGCACAAGCGTTATGTTATAATTCCAAATATGAAGTATTAAGGTCTTAAAATGGTATATAATGCGCGTTATTTGTTTATTTTTCGAATTTATTCAGCCGATATCGCTTTGATTCACTGATGGGATGATGGGAGACATTAAACCTCTGTGTTAAAAGTATATGAAAATAAATAAAACAGTGTAGTAATTAGAATATACACAACATTACTGCAGTGCTTTGGTTGTAAGTACAGAAAGCGTCCTTTCGGTTATATAGTGATTAATGATAAAATCACTGCGTAATTGGAAGAAAAAAATAAAAGAAAATATTACTTGTTCTCATTTATTATTATTTTATGTTATTTACTGTTATATTTTGAAAAGTTATAAGGTTTTGTTAATATTTTTTAACCTGCAAGAAATTAAAGAAGAAATATGTCCTAAATACAAATATGTCCTAAATACATTATTAATATTAGGTACACTTGAATGTAATTATAAATTAGTAGGGCGCTTCAATAATTTGATGAGATATTTGATAAGATTTGACACTTATAATTAAACTAGTGGACCCAGCAGAAAAATCCAAGACGTTAAATTGACCGTGTAGGCTGTATGAGTACACACTGTCGGGTTTTTACTCATATCATACCGTTTGATGGATGATACTACCAGGTTATTAATTAACTATAAATTTTTGTCGATACAACACCAATTGTTTCTTAAGTAACACATAATTCATCATTGTTGTGTCATGGTGTGTTACTAGATCATTACAATTTGTCTTATATGCGTCAAAAACCACAATAGATGTTCATTTTTTTTATCCAGATCTGTAATAGCGCTTCAAAATTATTTAGTACCTATAAACCTGAAAATCTCGCCATAATCAGATAAGCCATTCTGAAAATCAACAGAAAGTTAAGAATTAAAGTATTGATTGTGTAAAGTACGAATACTATTGTAAAAATATAATTATTTTTTAATTTATTTTTAATTTTAGGTACTAGACACACAAATTACTTTGCGTACGACATGTTATATAGGTCTATTCACAGAAAAATAACATTTACAATTAATATAACCATACGGTTGTCACGATTACGCTTTGACATCATCCAATACATGTGTGTACATCGTTTGGCATTGGTTTGCGTGTGGTGTTATATTAATAATTTAATATATTAACATTGCATATTATGAAATATATCAGCATTTTCTGTACCTCGCGATATTCTCGAGATTTGGTGTTGAGAGACTCTCTCTCTTTTATATATATATATATATATATATATATATATATATGCAATAAAAATTTCCACGATGATATGACGGCCAAAACACCCCTGCTCATGTGTTTCAGACATCATACAAACAGACTTATTTATCACAAGCAAATACAGCTCTATTGTTTAGAGCTATATTTGCTTGTTATGTTTACCTATCGGTACAGGTAATCTGATATTTCCCTGTTTATTAGGGTTTTCTGAAGGCGACGCCAATTTGTAACGCTAAATGATGGCCGGTCGACCTCTATTGACAGGTAAGGTCACATTTTTAGGTCACCTTTGTCAGAGGATAAGTACCAGTTATTGTTTGCTTGATATCTGGGCCATATGGAAAGTGATGTCAACTTAAATGTCATGCGAGTGTCACATGTGTATTACCGTTTTTATGCCATATTTATGTATATAATTGTTATTTATGCGTGTAAGTAGCTAAGCTCCTAAACGACTGTACGACTACCGACACGATTTTGATGGGACTTTTGTGTCGTGTCGCTAGGTGACACTACGACGATCGTAGGTAACTTTAAAGGTTTTAGCCGAAAACTACCTGGTTGTTTTGGTACTTATATAGCAAAATATAGTTTTATTGACATAGTAGTACCCCGCGTCTTTGTTCGCGTGAGTCACTCTTATCACTAAGGGTTTTCAAAATAGTTTTTTAATAAGGATTAATATTCTGTTTATGCCGGTACCAATTTAATGAGCATGTAGTGTGGCAGGGGACTTTGTGTAGCTGCACAAATTTTGTAATCTTCAAGGAGAAAAGTATACAAACACGTTGAGCTATGTCTGGCGCCGGCATTATAATAACAACTTCACAAATAATCCGTTATTAAAAAAACAACTGCTTAGCATAAAAAAGGTTATAGCGAACCAACCTTAATAGATAGACATACATATGCTATCGCGGACTTTCATACAGTAATTTTAAAGTGAACGATTCTGTCATACATACGTGATTTTTACGCAGCGCACGCAGCGGAAACTCTATAAAGGGTACACGAACCCCCGATTTTCAAACATTCTTCATTGGTCCTCTGCTCCTATTGTTCTTGGCGAGATGATATATAGCCTATCGATAAATGGGCTATTTTCTATAGTGCATACTGGCTCTTATGTTGAAATTGATAAAAAAACTGATCATTCTGATGGCACCGAATTCGAACCTGTATTATATGTATGCCAATCAGCCTACTCTTCGGCACTCGTGGACCAACAAAATTTTTGACATCATCATATTTATTCAGAATTTTTAGCTATGTTTACAAAATTAAAATTGCTAACTATATGGAGTTAGTAACGTTATTTTTTTTTGTCAATTTTTTCTTTAAAAGAACCAGAGAGGTTAGTATTGGATAATTTAATAAAATTTTAATTATTTCGTAATTTTTAATTGCACTTTAGAATTAAATAGTTGAATACAACTTTTTACCTACTTAATTGTGATTAACATTAATAACATTAAAATGTTAAATGAATATTTAAAATTTTAATTATTTCAAAATGCATAACTGTACTTTAGAAGTAAACGGTTAAATCGTGAGTTTTCTGACTTATTTGTAATCAATATTAATAATATTAAAGTGTTTAATGAATATTTAAAAAGTCATAAATAATTTTAAAGTCAATGCATTATATGCAATCTATTCAATTTATTATTATCCTTTTACACACATCAATAATTCATATTCTAGACGATGGTTCTGGTCGATGACTAATCAAAAAAAAAAATGAAATAAAAAATGTACCTCAATTTTTTTTGATTTGTAAGAAATTTTTATTTTTTATTTGAAAATGAAATGAAATTTCAAATTAATATTTACATTTCATGATATTTTTAATTAACACGACATTTTTTTTTTTATGTTACAGTTATTTTTATTATGTATCACAGTAAGCTAAGCAGTACTGCTATGTATTGCAACCCTTAAAAATTGGACTGGCCCGTTGGCGCAGTGGGCAGTGACCCTGCCTTCTGCTCCGGGGGTCGGGGGTTCGATTCCCGCGTCGAGTCTGAGTGTATGTATCTATATGTATGTATTTATATATTTCTACAAAAAAATATTTGCTTATAACAGACGCCTGTTACCTATAACACAGGCATTAAGTTGTCTAACTTAGGAACAGACTTCCGTGTGTCATATAGTCCTGTGTATATTTATTTAATTATTAAAAATAACAGAAACCCCGTAGTTTTTCTACAAAAATCAGTCAATCAATTTTTTTTTTTTAATTTTTGGAACATTTTTAATTTTATCGTACATTCACTCATCGTACTGCAAACAAAAATTTCGAACACTATTATGGAAGTTTTTTTTTAATTCATGACTAGTAAAAAATATACAAGGTTATAAACAGACTCTACGATTTTGTTTATATGTATAGATTCTCTGCTTGACACTTATTTAGGCGCTATCCTCGTGTTAAGTGTATGGCGTTGCCTACCTGAGGTACCTACCCGAGGTACCTACCCGAGTAGCTATTAACAGTGCCGGTCTCAGGTAAAATTTTGGATGGCGCGAGATCACATTTTGACGCCCCCTTAATTACCTCTTTATATTTTTTAATATATAATAAGAACGGAGCGATCGCTCCAGTTCGGAGTTGGCGCTTGGAGCGGTCGCTCCGTTCGCTCCATGGTAAGGCCAACCTTGGGTATTATGCAAACAATTTTTAGTTCTGTTATACTAGCGGACCCGACAGACGCAGTCTTGTCCGAATTAAGGCTCGTCTCTTATTAGCCAATCAACCCATCTCCTTTATATCGTCTCCATAAAACGTGACACTGGCTGAAAGTTTTATGAAATAATTATCTTAAATAGCACGTCAGTCAAAAGGTCTAGTACGAACGTCATCTATTTATTGTGAAGTATCGACGAAATTTAGCATGTTTTTATATTTTTAAATAATCTCTCGACTCTACCGTTCCTCTTTTTCTCTTAAACCTTCCCTGAAATAAGGGGTATGACAGATTAAACATAATTTATATCGGTCCAGCCATTTTCGAGTTATGGCGAGACTAACGAACAACGATTGATTTTTATATATGTATGTAAGTACCAGCGGACCCAGCAGACGTCGTCTTGCCCGAAATTAGGCTCGTTTGCTATAGTTAGTCAATGGATCAATCTCCTTTATGTTTTTTCCATAAAATGTGACACTCGCAGAATGTCTTACAAAATAAAAAATGGCTAAGAGCGTGTTAAGACACGCACGGAAGGGTTCCGCTTACCGCCCGCAGCGGGGTAACCCAAGCAACCGGTGGTTAGGGCTCCAGATTGGGAAACTTCCTCACAATACCTGCCGTCTCAAGCAATACCGCCTTATGTATCCGACTCTTGACCCAACAATCAAGCCAGAGCTTTTTAAGGTGTTTATTAAAGCTTTAATTGAGGGTGACATAAATATTTTTAATGATAAGTATTTGTTATTTGCTAATCAAATCTCTAAAGTTAACAGGCGTCTGTTACCTATAACACAGGCATTAAGTTGCCTACCTTAGGAACAGACGTCCGTGTGTCATATAGTCCAGTATATATTTATTTATTTATTTTCAGAGTTATAGAGTCAATTGGCCACCTTGTCAAAAGTTGTTTAGGTGGCGGAGTAATGGCTATACATGAGGTCTTCAAGCAGAATGGTCTGTGGTTTTCGACTGTGCTGGTTATCGTCCTAGGGTTCTTCATCAGCTACTGTATGTATGTACGTATTGCTCTGGTATCGTAGACCATTTTTAAATATTGGAGTTAAGTGGTTTTTATGTGACAAAGTACATAAAAAGTAGTACATATTCATTGGATATAGGATCCATATCCTGATTTGCTTTGTAATATAGTGCTGATGAAGATATCTGAACATCTCCTGAACAACTCGACTAACAAGCTGGCCTATAGATACATAGATAGATAGTCTTTAGTCAGACGTTAACAATCTTTTGGTCGACAAGGGCCATATCGTTAAAAAATTAGAAGCAGGCGGGCCACATTGTTAAGAAATTTGATGTAAACGGGCCACACTTATAAAATAATTATTTGGAATTAGGTAGAAACTGTCTAGTTAGCTATTTTCGTAGGTAGGCCTAGTAAGCAATATTGAAAATAATAAATTTTAGTACAATACGACAAAATATTTGCACTTGTGTAAGGTAATGAAATCACTATTATTTATTTTCAAGAAATAGATGACATTTACAAAACAGCGATGGGCCACAAATAGAGGTGTCGTGGGTCACATGTGGCCCGCGGGACACGCGTTGCCTTGCTGGTCTCTATTGTACATAAGACCACATAAATAAAATAAAAAAATACAGTGGACTACAGTCCAATCAGGCGGTTTATCGCTAATTCCAGACAAACTTGTTTTAGGTATGGAAAAAATCTGAAAAAAATAGGCAGCCTACAATAATAATAATAAATAAATAAATACAGATATATAAGTACAAACATTCCTACATGTATATAAATATATACACACAATAAATAATATTATGAGATAGATAAACCAAATAATTCAGATATTTTGTAATGTCACCATATAGGTTAGAATTTAGATGATAATAAAAGGGGCCCTATTGTCCTGCTACAGAAGTGCTTGCCCAGAAGAGGGCTGGTACACTGAAATAAAAGAGAGATAATTATTAATTACGGCATAACTCTAGCACAAATGCTGAAAATTTCAAATGTAGGAGTTAAAAGGAGCATATTGTGTTAGAGTTGTATTCAATTGAAATACATAGTTAATTGTCAATGATATTATATGAGTATATAAATAAATTTGACGCGCAACATTTTTTTGCCAAACAATTCTTGGACCGTATAAAATCATAAGCCATTGTTAAGTAGTGTTTTTCTGATCAAATACTTCCTCAACATTGCATCAGATTCATCAACAAAAACGCTAATTTCTTTAACTAGTTCCAGTATACCAGCGTATGTCATAGATTGTATAGAACCTTGACCGTCAAAAAGCTTGGGTTTGTTTACTTTTTTAGATAAAAATGGAACTAAGAATACTTTAAGTTATGTCCAGTAATTATTCTTGCTCTTCTGTTTACCTTCTTCTTCTGTAGTTTGTCATGGATGGGCTATGCAATGATGACGTCAAAATAAAATCTGTGTCTCAGACTTTTAGATTTTTAACAATTATTCTTCTTCCTAGCGTTATCCCGGTTAAATACCAGGGCCCGCTTAGATTGTAGAGGATGTGGCTGTGGGGCGTTCGTAGCTAGGATCAAAAGTTGTGGATCCGTGCACCAATTTTGTATATATTGGGTTAATTTGTATCTTACAATGAGGCCTCCCTTCCCCCCTTTAACGTGTGACTTAATTTATGGCTGTCCCTAACTACGCTATTTTCCAATTTCAAACCTATTTATGTCTAAGCTTTTGACGATACGATGCTTTTAACTATCTATCTATCAATCTACCACTACCAATTAGTTTTAAATTAAAAAAACTTGTATTAAAATTTTAACAAAATATTGTGTGAAAATTCTAATATCACATCACATGGAAACTCGAGGGAAGCTAGTAAATAAGAAAAAACCAGTTAACTCTGCCTCTCGGAAAAGTTAAATAAAACATCCCATTCACCGATGCTAATGTATATTATCGTCTTAATATTGCATTGTTCAAAAAGAACCTTATTGTCATACAAATGGTGATACATGTCATGCGTAAGACGTATTTGTAGTTTTCATAAGATGAATCAATACATTATGTCATTCCAGGATTCCTGCGAATCATTGAGTCTTGCGTGGTAAAACTGCTCAGAGTTTCGGAGCTTCAGATGCAAACGCTAACCGCAAGGTTATGATTCAGGTTTAAAATTTCATTTGACTACGTGCTCATCCTTGAATTTGTTTTAGTGTCACTCTTATTTACAGAAAATGTTCTCAACACATTGTCTTTTGCCGATTCTATTTCGTGACGAAATAAAGAAGATTGATTTTGACATTGTCAATTATGAAAATTAAAAATTGGAAATTTTTCCTAGTCTTAAAGGTACACAATTTAATTTGCTTATAACTATTAAATATTTCAAAAGGGACTGCTTTTATTTATACAATTCTCAAAGCGGTGACCCCGACGTATGTTATTTTTGTAAATGAACAAAAGGAAAGATGCTTCACCTGATGATAGATGCCTGCCAAACTTAATACCTTCATTATTAAGTGGCTCCCGAATCCCTTTAGCAACCTTTGAGAAATAAGTATGTTTGAGTGTAGACATTCTTTCAATTTTATTGTTACGTAGATATTACAGATGCCAGCAGGTTTTATAGATGTTCAGAATTAATGAGCAATTTGTAGATTTTTTGATATCTAAGTGTTGAAATTTCTAATTCTGACGCGATATCTAGTGGTGAAAAGCAGTCGGTAGTAATACAAACATTGTCCCTGAACTCCTGATAACTGAGAGGAATGATGGCGAATAATTCAAAATTATCTCCGCAGAACCGTAAATTCTAACCGGTTATCTTGATGGGATGGATGACTCTTGGTATTTGAGCAAAAGTATCTCCAAAAGATGCTTTTTTTCATATTATCTATATTTCTATACTAATATATAAAGCTGAAGAGTTTTTTGTTTACTTGAACGCGCTAATATCAGCAACTACTGGTCCGATTTGAAAAATTCACCTAATTTTTCACCTAATTTTACGCGTACGAAGTCGCGGGAACAGCTAGATTACTTACTAATAAAGCTGTGATGAAATAGGATTTTACAAATATCATTTACATATGAGATTCATTTACAAGTATTAAAAAAATATCACGTTATTCTTATGTAAATATTGTTACGCTGAAACTTTATCGGATCATTTTTTTTATGAATTTCTTTTTTAACAATAAAAGAGGATACAAAGAATACTTTAAAGTATATATATTTTTTAATATAACTAGGGGCAAACGAGCAGGCGGTACTCTTAAGTGACTACCGACGCCCATGGACAACTGCAACACCAGGGGGATCGCAGAAACAATATTTTGAATAAACCATATGAATAAAAATAATTCCAACACTACTGCAATAATTCTTACTCCCCTTTAGGAGGACTTCTTCAAATATATGTACATCAGCCAAAGTACTGCATGTTACTTAAATTAATAAACTTACATAGGAGGGTTCCGTATCTGATACGCGATTAACATATTTATTAAATAACTTCATAAGTCGTGTCCGATTTCGTTCCAAATAATTTTCCTAATGAGTTTTTAGCATGTTCTATCAACTTGGAAAAATTCAACACTCCACGTCTAATAGTTTGGAAATATCTCAAGTTGATAACCTTTTATTTCTTTTTATAAACTTATTTTTATAGAATGCGATCATTATTTTAATCCATTACGACTACGAAATACATTTTATTACAGTTATATCAATTTCAAGAAACTGGTACGCGATGAAGGCATTCGTTAAATAACTTCATAAGTTGCTGTCCGATTTCGTTCAGAATAATTTTCCTAGTGAGTTTTTAGCATGTTCTATTAACATGGAAAAAAATCAAGTCTCTACGTCTAATAGTTTGGAAATCCTTACGGGGACCACATTGCGGATGGACTGAGCGAAAGTACAAGGGGCTCTTGTGGTAGTACGGAACCCTTTAAACCAGATATAACCAGAAGCAAGTCGCGGATTGTTACTACTTTAAAAATAATTGTGAATAAACGATGACGTTTCCATACAGCAAGCTACAATTACGGCACACGCGTTCGCGTGGCTGCCACGCGTCTAGCCAGCCCCCTTCACCCACTGCTCTCGTGTTTATACTTTTTACCAGCAGGGCTCCAAACGCACGTAATCAAGTTAAGTGCTCTTGCACGGGAGCTTCGGTGAGCTCTTTTTGATTTTAACGCCAACGAATGCCGCCGGCACCTATTATACCGATAACGTCGCACTTAGCCGAATTGATCTAATACGCTTATAGAGCGTACGGTCTAAAAATGCACGCACCTCCAAAGTGTTCACCTCTATTTGCAAAATAGTGAGTTAATGCAATACACTTAAGCTCATCAATATCTTTGGCTTTTTAGTCCTCAATACAAAATCGCTGCACACACACAGGCAAGCGCTGCAATTAATATTTACTTTCATATTTTCGTGGAGTTGCGTGCATTTTTAGACTGTACGCACTGTACCTGCGTATCGATTTTTGGCCTATGTACGCTCGAATTTGAAGTCACTAGCGATTGCCGGCTGATCGAAATTCGCCCACAGACCTTTTTATATATAAAATACAATATATTGTTCTAGTCACAGAAAAATAAATTTTGACAATTGATATAACATGCGGCTGTCACGATTACGCTTTGACGTCATCCAATACATATGTGTGTAAATGGTGTAAATCTGTAATTGGTGTGCGTGTGGTTTTATTTTAATAATTTAACGTATAAGTATTAAATAATGAGATGGAGGTTGGATGGTGGAGGTTGGATCTTTATAATAGAGATTTGCAACGCATAGCCTTAGGCAGAACCTTATGGAAAGAGGGTAGGGCGGCCTTTACCCTGCATTGGGAAAAAATAGGCACATAATAAATAATAATATATTAATATTGCACATTATAAAAAAAAATTGGCATTCGCACACCTTCCTCTATCTTCTTCTTCTTCCTAGCGTTATTCCGGTTAAGTACCAGGGTCCGTAGATTGCAGAGGATGTGACTGTGGGGCGAGTTAAGATGACCGATTGCCATCTGACGTCATTCTCGGAACCCCCACGATCTCTACAACCTTACTAGCTCTTTTAAAATAAAGGAGACGTTTCTTAACCGGCTTTTTTGTTACAGGTACAATTTTCGAGTAACTGGCTTCGAAGTGTTCTGCTAGATGCCCCCCCCCCGCGTTTCCAAACTATTAGATGTAGAAACTTTCCAATTTTCCATATGAATAGGACATGCTAAAAACTCCTTGGGAAAATTATTTTGAGCGAAATAGGACAACAACTTTTGAAGTTATTTCACAAATACCTTTAACGCATATCAGATGTTTGAAGTCAAGTTAATTGTAAGAAAATGTATCTTCTAGGCGTTGATAGACTTAAAAAAATGATCTCATTATATACAATGAGTATATGTAAAAAATAAAGAAAGGAAAATTGTCAACCTGAGTTGCGAACCACCGCTTCAAAATCGCGATTCCATTACTCTCATAAATTTGCTACGGTAAATATAAGAACTGTGACAAATAAAATCATATGATTTGTATTAAAGCCCAGTTGACCTTGCCAAATTGAACACACTAAAAACTCATTAGGAAAATTATTTTGAGTGAAATCGACGAACAACTTTTGCAGTTTTTTAACAAACATCTTTACCTCGTATCAGATACGGAATCCTTCTATATAAGCGTGTTTTAACACGCTCTTGGCCATTTTATTAGAGTTTAAAATGTACTCTGTGAATATTAAATAAAAATATACGCATTTAAAAAAATTACGTGTTGAAAGTCACTCATTTACAAGTTTATAAAACTCATAAATATGTATAATTGTATATAAAAAAGCATTTTACCCAATTCAGGTTCAAGGAAAGAATGATGTCAATATCTTCGTCATCATGCAGGTTGCATAACAATTTAAAACATTAAAAAGTGAAATGAACTCGTGTTGAAAGAATAAGTGTGTGTTCCGATATACGCTGCGAGCTCTGTAAGCTGTGACGTCAATTATGTATACTGTAAGGGTTCCTTTTTGGTTTGCTATACAGGTTACAGTTTAAAACGGAACGCGGTCAATTAAACTGACGTCCCATTTCAATTTTTCCAGTTTCACTTTTTCAATTTTACAAAACCATAATTTTATAAACTCACGATTTATCTTCACCCACGATTTTTTAATAATATAATACTGTTAATTTAACTGTAACTATCGATCATGTGATCAAAGTACTAGAGCTCTGAAGCTCGGAAGCGCTAGTGCTCACAGTACAAATATGGCGACTATTTATGACGTCGTATGTTTCCATAGGGTACTGAGGCAGTATACTGGCTGTGTATAACGGAACGATTTTATCACCAGTGTGAGCACTGAGCAGTGCTCGCAGTGTATTTCGGAACGTACCCTAAGTGTTAGTGCATGATTTATTAGTATTTTACGTTTTTAATTTTTGCCGGGTAAGCGTATCTCACTTCAAGACAAACACCAGTTATTTCCTTCAAGAAATAAGGCAAAAAAATCATTCAAAAATTTGTCAAAACTCTCTTACAAATAAATATACTTAATTTAGATATAAACTTAAAATTAAACATCATTGTATTGTCAGAGGTATGGCAAAAAATACAATTTTTTACTTACTGAATACATTTTTATTTTATTATTTATTCTTTAAAAATATTTTAATTAACCAACAAATAAGCACGTTCGTACGTTATCAACGTTACATACAAAATGACTTTGAGCTTTTAAAATAATCATGTCAATAAACTCTCTAATTTACAAAGAGTTTTCTTGTTATTTTTATTTTATTTAGTCTATGCTACTGTGTGAGCATGATAAATAATTATATCACTTATTTAGATTATTTACAAAAAAAAAACACTCAATATTTTATAGTTAGGCAAGAGCCTTTACACTCACGGAAGACTTTTTGTTCTTCTTTTGGTATTTTTGTGGTTCATTTTATATGTAACGTAAAACAATCTAATATTCGTTTTGGTAATACAAATGTTTGTTTATATATGCATAATTGAGTTAAATTCAAAGCATTGGTCTTTTGAATTGCAAATTATATTAAATATTTATTTTCACAATGTGATAATCATTTGGTGAGCTATTCGATATATTGACAGTCTCATAAATTGTAAACTATACTTATTAATTTTTGGTCAGCCATTTTGTTTATTGACCGTTCGTAACACCTTACTTTATATTATCCTGTTCTTTTAATAATATGGCAATTAAGTTCTACATCGTTAAAGGGCAAACGCAAAGGTGTACCTACGAATTACATCAAAAAAAAAATTCCCGACATTAATGCACAAGTGCACTTACATAAAAATTCTTAGTCATAAAGTTTTCTATTGTTTTGTACTTTTCAGCTTTGCATAATACGACAAAGTGATAGTCAAAAGGGTTTTTTCCCTGTTTTGTTTTATTTAAGTCTTATGAAGGAAAGTAATGCTGAGTCTGACCATAGAGGCGATCTCTATGGTCTGCATTGCACACTAGATCGGCCCTTGAGGCACAGCATCGCTTTGCAATTTTGAGGACATCGTATTTATATGCTAACGAGAAGAAAGACGACGTATCTTCAGGAATATTTATAACGTACAAACATACAGGCAGTCTAAAGATATATCGTGATATGTATTATTATATAATTTTTTATTAATTAAGATAATAATTATTTAAAATAAACTGAAAAACCGAATGATGTAGTAATATATAAAGTAGGCGATTAAAGCGTAGATCGTGAATTGTACAGCTCTGTCCAAGTAGTACAATCTGTAAAAGAAAGATGGTGAAATTTGAATGCTTAGATATGACGTCAATTTTTTATATTATAAGGGGCAAACTTTTATATTAAAAGGTGCCCATGGCTATCTGCACCACTAGAAGGGAAATACGTAGCCAACCTTTAAAGAGGGGTTTAAGTAATTGGAACTCTCACAAACCGAACGAAACGCGACAACAATACTATTAGCTGACGTGACAGCATTGCCGCTACTTCTGCTACTTATTACTGCTATTTCACGCCAATCTTATGTAAGAAACTGGTACATGATATGGTGGCCCAATTCGGCTACGGAAGCGTGACGCTACATCTAGTTCGATAAATAATTAGGAGTAAAGGAAGGGGTGGCGTGTAGGGATATAAAGGTAGAGGGAATGGAGAAAGAGGACGCGGATCCTGCTGTCACGGACGGTATAGGGGAGTGACAAAAGCAGCTAGGGTAGTCTGAGATGGCGTACCCGTAGTGGACCTAGCCAGATATCAAAAGGATTCTTTTAAATATAACAAGGGTCAATGAGGACGCCGCATAAGTGACATAAGTGTTACATAAGTGACAACATCCATGGACAACTGCAACACCAGAGAGCTCGCAGGTGCGTTGCCAGCCTTTGAGAACTGAGTACGCTCTTTTCTTGAAGATCCCTAAATCGTAAGTGTTCGGAAATACCGAAGCTAGTAACTGATTTCACAGAGGAATTGTTTGAAGTAAGAAGCTTCTAGAAAATCGCACGGTTGTGGATATTAGGACATCGAGGTGATGAGGGTAGAATTTCAATTACTGAGGAGATGTCCTGTGGTGGAACGCAGCTGCGCTATTAGTTCGGATAATTCCTCAGATCACTCCACACGACGCATACGGTTAAAGATGCAGAGTTAACCTAGAACTTTCCGTAATGCCAGAGGATCGAGCCGTCGCCGTATCCATACCATAGAACCATCTTTCAAGATTTTCAGTGTCATAGTAATAGAAACTTGAAGTTGCTGGCTGCGCTGGGTGTTATTGGGTATTAAGGCAGTCTCATGGAGTCCCATACTCCCGTTTGTTAATATATTTCCCAGGAGAAAAAACTTTCAAGATTTTGATTGTCTCATTTCTAAAATTTACTTACTGCTTCTGTAATCGCCTGGCTTGAGGTAACGTGGCAGGGTCCTCTTTGCAACAATACTCCCGCGCGCCTTTGATATAATTTCTGATATACGAGCTCCAGTTTATCGCCTGGAAACAAAGTTTTATTATAAGGATGAAATCATATATATATAATTCTATACTATATAGCTGAAGAGTTTGTCTGTTAGTTTACTTGAACGCGCTAATCTCAGGAACGGTCATAGTGGTCAGATTTGAAAAATTATTTCAGTGTTAGATAGCCCATTTATCTGGGAAGTCTATAGGCTAAAATTGAATCTATTTTATCACCTACTTTTACGCGGACAGTTGCAGGTAACAGCTAGTCCACAAATATAATTTTACGAAGTATTAAACTTTAATCTTTATTCAAATTGCAGGCTGCTTATTTTGCTTGATTGGAAGAGATAAAAAGAGACAGACAGAAAGACACACAAACATATAGGTATATACTTTTTCAATATACTATGCAGAAACAGGCAACTTATAAAGCAAATGTATTTGGGGACCAAGCAAGCCGTGGATTGTGTCGTCTCAACTGAATTAGCCTTCTAGCTCTTGATCCAAACGTCATCTGGTTTTTATTATTTTTACCGAAAAATACATTTACTAAATAATGCCGGAATGTTATATAAATATTTAAAAATTTTGTGCTATTTTTAAAGTTAATTTCTAGTTCTTTTCTGGAATTTCCTAATTTGAAATCAAAAATTTTTATGATGTATTTTTTTAGATCCCATTTAGAGTGTCAGCTGTTTACGGTTCGTTAAAATTTTATATTCATAATTTTTATAATTTCGCCTAACCATAGTGTATTTTTATCAAGTTGTGGCAATCTGTAGTCATTATAATTAAATTTTATTTTCAGTTTATTAGTATCTTTAATAAATAATATTTATATAAATAAAATCTTACTTCCATGCTAGTGTAGAAAATCTCGTCATCTTCCTTAGATATTTGGTTTCGCAGCGAGCGGTAGTATTCGTTTTCGAAAAACCATTCCTTTGTTGTGTAGTACTGAAGAACTTCCAGACCGTAATTGACGCGCTTTTGAATTTTTACCATACTGCAAAGAAATTTTTATAAACAATTAAAAAGCGATCCTGTTTAAACTACTTGTCATTGAGAGAAAGCCATAATACTGTAATCCCCCCCTATAACGCGGTAGTTTTATTCCGCGTTATAGGAAAACGCGTTGTATGAGTATCCTCGTACAACACGCTTGTACGACCCAGAATGCGCATAATATATTATTATACCTAATATATAAAATTCTCGTATCGTGTTTTTTGCCAAATTCTTTCAAAACGGCTTGCCCGATTCCTGTAATTTTTTTTGTGTATATTTGGTAGGTCTGAGAATCGGTCTTAAACTATTTTTAAACCCCTTAGTGATAAAGGTGGCCCATGTCAACGAAGTCGCGGGTACAGCTAGTGTTATATAATAACATTAATGCGTTATAAGAGTATCGTGTTATAGGGGGATTACAATACGTATAAAGGAGACTAATTTGTAAGCATGTCATGGATTCGCCGTGCATACAATCAAGATGAAGTCACGCCATAACTTGAGAACGGCTCGACCAATTAAAGGAATTTGTTTTTGTATTCTTAAAGTTCAGTAAAAAGTCCTTAAGAAGAGAAAAAGAGGATTATGATTATTCGACAAAATTAAAAACGTCGAGACTTGACAAAATCCTTGAATTCAGCGCGGTTTATAGGTACATGGTTCCATGTATAGTGCAATTGTCGGCTCAGGTTGCTTCACTATCACAGTCCTCCGCTGCATATTATCGCGACGAGAAACAAAAGATAATGTACTCACAAAGTTTTCTTCCCCATCAAGAACATTAGCAGATCAACGAAATAAGCTGGCAGAATATGAGTGAAGAACGCAGCAATCAAGTGCTGGACCCTGGAGCTTTTCGGGGAGCCTCCTGGATACCAGAGACAGACGGAAAATGGAAACTCCTGAACGTGAATACGACCTGAAAATAAGAGAGAGGACTTTTAAACGTTTATGTTTTATTACTCGACTTCCAAGCGTTATCCCGGTTAAGTACCAGGGTCCGCTTAGATTGCAGAGGATTTGGCAGTGGGGCGAGTTAAGATGACCGATTGCCATCTGACGTCATCCTCGGAACCCCCACGAACTCTACAACCTTACGACTAATATCACAAAGTGACATTAATCGGGTCCCACTGTTTTAACTTTTTCGAATAATCCCACCACATTACATTCATATACTTTAACAAAAGTTATTATTGGAAAAACCGAGCGGTAAATCGTTCACATTACTTATACTTCTTTAATCTACGCTTTATTCTTCTTTTGAGTTAGAAGGAGTAGCTTTTTTTTTTTAACTAATAGCTCTTTCCTTAGCTTATGGCCCGGGAGCTAGCAACGTCAAAAAAAAATTAATCGTTAAATGGCTGATTCTGAAGTGAATAGTGATGGGATAAATTTTGCGCCTGAAAGCAGTTGCGTATTTTACTGCAACACCATTTAAATTAAACATTTAGTCTTCATATTTTGTAAGTTTTATAATCGTGTATTTGTATTCAAATGTAAATAAGCCTTTTGTGAACCTAATAAAATACAATAATAGATTTGTAAATACTATACGTAAAATGTATTAAAACATTTATATTCAACTAGTTGTTACCCGCGACAGCGTCCGCGTAAAACTAGGTGAAAAAATTAATAATATATGGCCTTCCCCGATATCTAACACTGAAAGAATTTTACAAAACGGACCAGTGAGTTGATGAGATTAGCGCTTTCCAGCAGACAAACAAACTCATCAGCTTTATATATTACTTACTGGAGTGATTCAGAAACCAAAAAGGAGTTTTGGACTCCGATAGGATTTCTCGCCACTTGTCTCGGTCCTGCGTTGTCTCTTACCAGTTGCCCGCCCGGAGATCGCACAGGTCTGACTCTACGACGTTATGTCAGCAATGCCTGGATCGCCCAACTGGTCATCGACCAATCGCCTGTCCCAGATATACCTTCTTGACGCTGCGACCGTCACCAATCCTTACGATGTGACCGAGCCAGCGCAGACAGTGAGCCTTGGTCTCACAGATGATGTTGGGCACAGCTAAGAGATCTTGTATTTCCAAGTCTTTAGGTTAACGGAAGCTACATTATATATACACTTGAAGACGCTTCTGCTAACCTAACGTAGGATTCTTCGCAAGATCTTGGGTCCGGCAAATACAGAAGATGGAAGCTTTATATAACAATATAATACCGGAGCCAGACATAGCTCAAAGTGTCTGTACATTTTTGTCCTTCAAATCTACAAAGTACTTCAAAACTTTGTGAAGCTGCACAAAGTCCCCGGCCACACTACATAGATGATCATTGAAATGATCATTTAAATCAAGCTATGTCTGGCTCCGGCGTAAGATTATTACAAGCGAGTATACAGTCCACAATGGGTCTGAATGACTTTGCGGCTGGCGTGGTTATGATTCGTACTGCACTCGTGTAAAACCAGGTCGTTGTCCACATTTACGTATGCGTCACATTTCGGGTACGAAGTACAATTCCACTTGTTGAACCTTTTTACGGTATACCTCTTGTAAAAAGTGTAACCTTCGTATAGAAGCAGTGTCTTGACGTTTACCATTGATATGAGTGCGGCTAAAGTCAAAAAGTAATGTTATTTAATTATTATTTCTTTTTCTTCTTCTTCCTAACGTTATCCAGGTTTAATACTAGGGTCCGCTTAGATTGCACAGGATGCGGCTGTGAGGCGAGTTAAGACGATTGATTGCCATCTGACATAATCCTCGGAACTCCCACGATCTCTACAACCTTACGACTAATATAACAAATTGGCATTAATCGGGTCCCACTGTTTTACGCGCCTTCCGAAACACGGAGAAGGTCGGATATCAAATATAAAACAGTGCTAGAATGGGTCACCCATCTATCACTCGGTCGCAGCATGAGCTACTTAACTAAAATAGAAGAAATTCCAGCTAAATGTAGAGAGAAAATTGCTAAATCAACAGAAGATCCTCCGTGAGCAATATTTGCGGTCAGGGACTCACTACTTACTTGTATATATTTTTTTTATTTCCTGAATAAAGCATCTTTAATCTTTCCAAATCCAGAGATGCCGATAAAATTAAATGTGTGTATTAAAACTATACTTTGCATTATAAGTATAAACACCAGCCTTCACCTTCGCTCCACTTAGCGCTTTACAATAATGCCATATATCGTTTAACACCCACGATACCAAGGTTAAATGTATGGATGTGCAAAGTATTCCATCTTCTGTGTTGTATCGTCCCGGTCTAGTATCAGAGGCCGCTTAAATTACAGAGGATGTGGCTATGGGGCGTGTGAAGGAGATCGAGTGCCGTCTGACGTCATCACCGGAACTCACAATGTCTACGCTTTCACGACTAATATCACTCAATGACCATTAATCGAGACCCCGAGACATGCGGATGAGGTCAGAGGTTTTTGAAAAACCAGTGTTAGAGTGGATCACCTATCTTAGAACCCGGCTGCGGTATGAACTGCTAAACCTAGACCTAAATGCCGGTTACTGATTACGAACTCCTCGTATACATGTGTCAAGTAACAGATATTTTGAGAAAAACAAGATTTAACAATCCTGTCTGCTTCTTTACCTATTATGTATGTAAGCAAGGTGGCTAAAAAGCACACGACTGGCCCAATGATAAGTGGCCACTGTAGCCTTTAAACAATTGCTAATACCATGAGTATTCACTCTCGCGTTGCTAACATTAATTAATTCTAAAGTATGTATATATTAGTAAAGCGATAATTTTCGGTACCACGTTTATGAAAATTGCACGAACGCCGCACGGAGGAGTATGAAATTTGACACAATTATAGTTAACATAGATGGTGGTGTTATTTTTGTAAAATATGCAATAATAATATGCGTATAAGTTTAATATTCATATATCTATTTCCATTGTTTTTTTTTTTTTTTTAACTAGACTAACAAAGTTTTACATAAGTCCGTATTGATTTCTCAACGCTCTGGAATTCTATGGCTCATTGAATTTTTCAATCATAATTAATCATTAATATTAAATATACGTTATATTGTCTACGGACAGTGGAAACATAGCAAAGGAACATGCAGTTCAGTCTGTCGCTAAATATAATCACAGTATTTTTATCGGTAGTTATAAATATAGCAACCACGGACAGCCACGAACCATTGTGTCGAATTGACATTGAAAATCATGTTTCGCGCAAACCCCACTACACGGCGAAAATACATTATATTGTTACTATCTCCAAAAATACCTGATAATTTGACGATGATAACGTCGTCTATAATTATCTTATCTTGCAAACTGTAGCGTGAAAAACTTCTAAACCTAACCTAAAACTACCAAACATCTGTCTTGAATTTAACGAAGATTTTTATAAGGTAAAACATTTTTATAATCATTAGGTGATTTCCACAGACGTGAAAATATAAGTAATATTTTTTAACCATGAAATGAAATGAAATATAAATATATACAGGACTATCTGACACACGGACGTCTGTTCCTAAGGTAGACAACTTAATGCCTGTGTTAACCTGTGGTAACAGCCGCCTGTTATACACAAATTATTTTTTTTAGACATATTTAAATACATACATATGGTTAATACACCCAGACTCGAGGTGGGAATCGAACCCACGACCCCCGGAGCAAAAGGCAGGGTCACTGCTCACTGCGCCAGACTGTCATGGCGTCTTAAATGACGTAACGTCTTGCCAAACAAACGGCTGTACTTGAGTGTGATTGGAGCGTTCTAGTTAGCAATGACAATTTGTTTCGCGCGATGTGACGTCATGCGTTGAAATTGCTGTTCGGCGTCGCGTGACTTATGTCGTAAAATTATTTTATTTTTATCTTCTATATATTAAACAATCTGACATATTTTAGTAATTCCACTTAATTTATATAATATTTAAACCTCTGTCAACTGTCCAGAACAAAAATTTATTAGGATTTCTTTTAGTGGAAACTGCCTTATTCACATTATAATACTGCATTTTAAATGAGCCAGTGTATAAATTCTTTTGTATTTCGTTTGTTCTAATACAAGTTTACTTAATTTTTAGCGGCACTAATTTCTCAAAGAACCCTTACTACTTAAGTTATTTTAATCTAGGGAAGTTCCGCTCTAACCGAAACTTGGTATAATAGTTTTAATTGTCGATATTAAAGACTCCACTATTCCTTACAAACATTATATTTATAAAAGAAAATCGAATCAACTTCTAAACATTTAAAAATATAGATGTATGCACAGCTGCGTTTGGTTGGACGGATCAAAGGTGTACTAAACAATAAAGGAAATTCACATAAACATGATTGATATTTTATATAAATTACCTTTATTGTTTATTTTTAAATAAGTCCGCCTTAAGCCCGTTATTAAAACCGCTATCAGCTATATATACAAACGACTCAATAGGTTTATGTATTAAATAATATGAAACGTCTTAGCCCCTTCCAAGACTATAGAATTAACATAAACCTAACTTCGGGCTATATCAGTCTATGTGAGAAAAAAAACAGTATAAACGAACATGTTTATACTGTTTTTATTTTTATTTCGAAGCTTTGCGGTCTCCGGGCCCGAGTTCTCTTTATGGTCAAGATGGCGGAGACTCGACATTAGTCTTGTATTGAAATAGGCGTACGTTATAGGCGTTCGTGTCGTAATATACAGGTCTCTATAGTATACTATAGTATACTATAGTAAATAAGTAGTCGTCAGAGTCAATAATACCAGCGATGGTAGTCTCACATATTATATCTCTATAGTTCTGAATTCAATAGTTAATGTGATATGTTCGTACTTAGGCCCTTAAAAATAGTGATGCTATATTCAGTATTTTATATGTGTATTAAATGTGTAGATGTGATTTATGTACGTACTATTGTAATGTTATTTCTGTACCGCTATATTCGTAATGAGATATACTGTAATCCCCCCTATAACACTGTACTCTTATAACGCATTAATAATATTCTATAATATATAATATTACATAATGCACATGCGGGTTCGTACGAGCACGTTGTACGAGAATCCCCCTAAAACGTTTTTTCATGTAACGCGGAATCAAACTACCGTGTTATGTGGGGGATTACAATATACGAAATAATATGTACTTATACGGGTCAAAGCTGATACTGACCTAAATGTGAATATAAAAAAATGGAGATTAATTAAAAAATAATAAAGTTTCGCATTCAGTAATTATTTCACTTATTCGAAATCACATTATGAGTTTAAAAAAAATTGTAACCAAATGAAAAAAAAAACTAATTTGGACATTTCTGTGACTAATACTTTTTTTAATTTATTCATTTCGTACCGAAAACGTTTCTATGATAAATGGTAAGAATTTACTGTTCATATAAACTATATTGAAATATTTATTAATCTGCAAAAAATAATGAAATTTAACACAGAAATCGTAAATGATATGGGTGTCGAAGAGCCAGACCCTATTCCATCATTCAATAAAGTTTTATAAATCTTTATTTGTTTTCCATTTTCTTTTCTTGTAGTACTTTGTGGACTTCAAGGTCAAAAATGTACAAACAGTTTGTGCTATATCTGGCTCCGGTATTATAGTTTGGAAATGCTAGGGGGAGACTACCCCGCGGGCGGACAGACGGAGGGACAGAGCGAAACTATAATGGTTCCTTGTGGGACTACGAAACCCAAAATGGACCAACTTTTTCCAAACATAAATCTTAAAGACCATATCAATTTGCCTATAAAAAGATGAACTGATATTTATATTTTTTATAACGTTTGAACTCTATTATTTAAATGCATCAATGAAATATTTCCGAAATTAAAGAAACCTTTAATTGCGTGCACATTTGAAAATGCGATATAATGTCTATCGATAATGTATCGAATCCCTCGCTACCTCTCATAGTATCAATTGTTATATTTTTCCACGGTGGTTGATAAAAAGTTAATTGACAACACAAACTGATGGCCATGTCACGACAACCTTCCTGAGCATGTAATCTATACATCTTGTTGATAACGTCACAATAGTAATAATGTCTAATAACTAAATCAAACAAATTCCAGGTTACTATGACGTATAACACATATACCGTTGCCTTAGTTACAAAGAGTTGCGTAAAAAAATAATTAAATACGTCAATTTGAAAACATTATTAGCTTTTATTTATTATAAATTTCCACAATCACATAAAACGTAACATACTCTAGCTTTAAATAATATGTTTGATCTATTCATGATATTTAAGTCATTACAGTTTCATAAATTCGTAGTTACTATGACGAAATAACTTATATACCCGTTGCCTTACATACAAAGAGTAGCGGAAAAAAAAATTAAAGCCATTAATTTGAAAATATTCTTAGCTTTTATATATTATAAATTTACACAATTACATAAAATTTATCGTACTCTAGCTTTCTACTCAATTTAAATTTCCAAACAATGTAACCATGTATTTATTCATTACTGCATCTGTAACAGAAAAATGATTAAAAGGAAAAAAGCGTTTTCGCTCGTTCAAACTTGAAAAAAAAACTTTAATTTAAAAAACCTGAATTTAATTTTGATAATTTCTATTTATACTAGATGATTTTAATAGGGTATTGTGATAAAATTGGGTTTAGTTTTGATATTTTAGGGTGTTTCCTAAACTTTTACGCTAAAAAGTCAAAACAGATTTTCAGTTACTACGGCAGATATTACAATAAGATGGCGATAAGGCAACTAATTGTAATCAAAACATTATATATGACATTTCTTATGTGTTAACTGTAATGAGTAAAAATAAATAGAATTAAAGCGTAATTAAAAATAATCTCGGGCATATCTCACGTTTTTACGACCACACTTATCAAAAGAACGTTTTTACGACGTGCAAATAAACTATCTTATTCACCACAATGTGATATAGATGTTTATTTCTTTTTGACATTTCGGCTAGCGTAAGGTAAGGTTAAAAGTAAGAGGTATATGTTATACTAACTGTTTACCCCGTCTTTGTCCGCGTAAAATTTGCGAGATACCTCTTCCTCCTTAAAAGATTAAGATCCATTCCAGATTCCAGATTCCATAAGATAAGAATCTTATGGAAGAATCCAGATGTCTAGTAACTGTAAAATAACTCCTTGCCAAATTTCATCTTTGTACGTCCCGCCGTTTTCGAGATTTTATGTTAGGTGACCTTTCGCTTTTAAATATTGTCAAAGATTTTAAATCACTTCATTTTACTTACTCAAGGAACCCTCAAGTTAAACTCCGACTCGCCCCTCATCACTATTGTTACCAATTGGTAAAGACCGGTGTCAAAAATTTCATCACTTTTATTATAATGGTTATTCACTGAGAAACGTGAATAGAGTCCGCAATCCTTATTTGAATATAAAATTCTTAAGTAAAAAGCTCCATTAACAAGTTTCGCCCATTAACCGAAAAAAAATTACGGGTTTTGCTTTAACGTCTTTTTAGGGTCGTATTAAAAAAAAAAATATTAATCACCCAACACGAGAGACCCCAAATTTGGCGTACGCTTTAGTGTTGCCATTAAAAAAATCTCTGCATAGAGCTTGCAAAATGGGTAATCGTTTAGATTTATCGGCGACAAAAATAATAATACAAAAACAATTCCCTTAATTGAAACAATAACGGCATTTTTTCGCTATTTTGGCGATAAAAACAAATATTAACCCTAATATTTATATCATATTTTATGTCACATCATATTTTACGCTTTTCTTAAAGATTTATTTTTATTATTTTTAAGCTTGTAAACTTTCAGTTAACCTATTGTAAGTCTCGTTAATTTATGACACGCACTGTTTTCACATTAACAAATATTTATCTTCTTTTGCTTAGTGTCTGTTCTCGAATTTTTTCCAACCTGTATCTTTTTTTTTTTTAATTTCATTTGTGTGTTTGTTTGAGGTAATGTATAGGCTATATATCAACACGCTACAACTTTTCACCTAATTTAACGCGAACGAAGCTGCGGGCAACAACTAGTAATTGATAAAATCTGTCTCGTTTATAGATATTTCAAGACGCTGACAAATCATTCAATAACCGATTTGGAAATCAAAGGAAACGTGTTTAACAGCTGTTTTATCCGGCTTCAAAGGACCAGTTAGTCCTTACTTAGTTTCCGTTTGAAAAAGCGACAGGGAGACCAACTTTTGGGGGGGGGGGTGGATAGAGGTTCCAATTAAAATCTAAACAACGGGTCGTGCTTCATAAGAATTGAGGCTATAATTTATCTAAATTTAGATGGAAATTAAGTCGAGAAATGTCTGTCACAGCGCGGTCGGCGAAACGTGTAATTGTATCAAGGAGACCTTATCCTTATTTAAAGGATGTTATCATAGAAATAATTTCATTAGTCCCGAATTAAACCTTTTCCGAATCACGAGGGAGTTCGAAGCCATAATGACTTTGACTCAAATAACCTCTAAATTCATTCACCAATTAAAACGTCTCTTTGACTATGAAATACAACTGTGCCATTTCCAAGGAATATTTACAATAGTCTCTTGTGCTACAAAAAGAACTTAGTGACTCTAAAAGTTAGTCATATTCCTAAGACAAGCTTTATAAAAAAAGTGACCAGTGTCAAGACACGCTTCCGTAGGGTTCCGTATCAGATGCGCGATAATTGTTAACTTAACTTCAAAATTTGTTGTCGGTCTTTTTGCACGATCAAAATAATTTTTCTAGTAAGTTTTTTTACATTTCAAGTTTACATTTAATAGTTTGACAATTCTAGTGAGACTTCCGCTTCTAACCTATCCGGAACAGAGTTACGTTTCCGGCGGAATGTCAGCCTTCCCCGAAAAAATTTCACTCATGAGAGTGCAAACCGCAACTTCGAGAAAAAAAGAATAAGCATTTTTGCCCCTATTAATATTTCTTCTTGATGAAATTTTGGATCGTTATTATCTTTATGTTTAATTATTCAAATTATTACAGGAAATGATCAATTAGATTGTTGCTATTGTAAAATAATTAATGGAAAGGTTAATAAACGAAAAAGAAGAAACATATTCTATGCCCCCGCCGTGTCCCACATCGCGTACAACGCTCACGGCGCCAACTATGCTTGGTAAACTGAATCAAAAAAACTGTACCTACTTGTAAATAAAATGTAAAACAAAATAAATCAATCACTTTAGAACTAGTTTTTTATTTTTAAAGGAAAGTTATTGAAATGAATACTACACTGTAAATTAAATCATAATAATTAAGGTTTTGCGTATACGAGTCTATTGTCAATTGTGTATTGTAGTATAGACATTGATGTTAACGTAAAAATTATGTATGCTAAAAACCATAATATCAAAGTTGAAAATATGTACCGCTGTCATTTTTTAGATGTTTGGATTATCTATAAATAATATGAAACCTTCGATTGAAATCAATACTATAGTGGCTTTAAACTACTATCACAAAAATTTTAACAGAGTCATTGCAGAAAAATAATTATGTTATTTCGGTAATTTTGTTTAAGTTACGCCCAGGGAAAAAAAATTGTAAGTAATTTCGTTGTATATAAAATAACGCGTATTTGAAGATTGACGAAACTTTTTAGTCAGTGAGACTTTAACTTTTGAATTAATTGCTCAATGACACAACAGCAGGGTAGGCTGATATTCTTAAGGTGTTAGGTTCAAACCACGACCTAACAATCCTCTGAAAAACTTTTTAAAATGCTTAATTGGATGGATAACGTGAATATTGTATTAGCTCTATTCTTTGAAAACAACCGTCGTTGGATCAATGCTGGGTGGTTAAATACTTAAGCATTCTATAAAAGATAATTAGGTCCTATTTTGCTCTGAAAATGATTTTATAAAATAGAGAATAAAGACTGTTCGTTCGAGTATTCAACCCTGGGGCATGCACTTTTATACCGCGACTTGTATACTTAATTAAAATTAGTAATTCAACATTTACGAACAAGAACAGACGGTTTAGAACATGCTATGCACATACGATTAAGTAGTGATAATTAAGTCCGCCGATTTTTGTTTATGATAAAGATTTTTTACCAATGAAGTAAACAATATATTTATAGACAAGAGAAAGTTGTGTTTCAAAATTAATTGATAATAAATACAAGGTAGTCCTTTTTTGTTTCCCTTACTTTTACCTTAGCATAAAGTTTGTGCTGGGATTTGTTGTGACTATGCACCTTGTCCATCAATCCGTCTTTCTATTTGTTAAGCTATTAAGGTTCATCTGTTCATTATACGTGATTGCGGTGTCCATAGACAACCTACCTACCGGACGGCTTAAGGTAGAAGTTCGCGAGCGAGATTCAGACGAGCGACCGAGACACTCATAGTGAGCGTCACTGTCTCCTGTCTCGCTCGCGAAGTGTCATTCCTACATTGTCATATGACTAATGAGTGTTGCAGACTCCTGTCTCGGTTTCGCACGCGAATCGCTACCTTTATAGATGTTTTGCGATTTTTATTAAAAAACATTTGTTCTGCAAGGAAAATTTTATCAGGTTTTTGTCGTTTCGGTTCCGTGGCACTGGAAGAGGAGGTCTGTGCCTAATCAGTGACCCATTCTAGCACTGGTTTATATTTAATATCCGACCTCCTCCGAGTATCGGAAGGCACGTAAAACAGTGGGACCCGATTAATGTCCCTTTGTGATATTAGTCGTAAGGTTGTAGAGATCGTGGGGGTTCCGAGGATGACGTCAGATGGCAATCGGTTATCTTGCTGTATAATTTTATACTTTACAGATATTGCTTTCCTGGTTACTTTATCTTTTATTTCCAACAACTATATTATGTAATGTAATTCAATAAATATTTATTGGTATGTTTTTTTTCTGACAAGCTATACGAGTTATACAATATATATGAGTTTTTTTTATCGAGTTTTTATATATTATACAATTTAAACGCTGACTGACAATGATCTATAAGATTTTGTGAGGCGATGTCGTCTGCCGGATATAGTCTGGAAGCTTGATAAAAAACGTCTCGTCAAAATGAAATCGGTGCGGATTCTTTGCTTTGAAGCAATGAAATGAGTCGGTGTGCAGTCACAACTTTGCATTAAAATTCATTTAGTCTGGCGCGCTGCCAACGAAGATGGGTCTAGAAATTTGCATTTCTACATAATTATTTTAATTGTGACTAGACGTGTTATTGGATAATAAGCGCTCGTAAAATCTATAAAAGTTAGACAGAAGTTATAAGAGCAAGATCTTCGAATTATTTTATTTTCATTACTACTATAATCCCCTTTTAACACTGTGGTTTATTCCACTTTATTGGAAAACCCGTTGAAGGATTACTCTCGTACAACGCGCTTATTTGGCCTCGAATGCGCTTAATATAATATTATATATATATTATCGTATTATATATTATAGTCTTATATCTCATAGAGTAATATTAATGCGTTTAAGAGCATCGTATTATAGGGGGATTAATTATCATATACTGATTATAAAATTGGAAAAATAATTATAAATGTAAAACGATGTTAATTCACAAAACATAGGTTTCGAGATAATTCGGGTCCTTTTTACCAGTATTTTGTTAATGTTATGGCCCCACCAGTCAGTGAGTTTATTGTTTTTAAAACACGATCAAACACTTTCAAATTATTATAAGAGACTTTGCTGTACTAAAGAACACATTTTTTGAACATCAAATATTACGAACACAGCGTATCTAACATTAGGACAGTTTGAGTAGCGTGCAACAAACGAACCGACACTTTTGCCCCTTCAAATATCTGGTTACAAATAGAAAGCCGCTGGTATAAATATATTGATTTTATAACAAAAACGGGGTCGCATGTGAGGTGAATGCCCCTGTCACTGCAGATTCCCCGCCACGCCATATTGGGGTCCTACGTCACGAATGGAGTAGCTACAGTTAAAATATGAGCCCATTCTCCTCTCTCCGTGTTGAAAAACTGACGACACTCGAGAAATCATTCCCGAAGTTCAATTCACCGTGAATTTTCGCGATCTACAATGCTACCCTGATTCTTGTCTGCAATAACTCGAGCATATTATGTGAACGAGACTTCCTTTTAACAATGTATTATATTAACAATCGCATGAAAATAGTGAGAGATACTCTATAAGGAGGGGCTTAATATTGTTATAATGAAGAATAATTTCTTATTTGATGTTTACAAAATTTTAAAATTTTATGAGCTACTTTTTGAGCTACTTTATCAAACTTTTCCAAATGGGGCTTACCCATTTAGAAAAGTTTGATAAAAAAATATTAGCGTGACGGAAAGTTTCATTCGATCCTTGAAATATCGATTTGAATTATCTTAGATTTAGAATTTAATGTATATCAAGACATATCTTTAGGATACAATATGATTTTTAGGGTTCCTTAGGATTTGAAATTTTCCAAGTTGATAGAACATGTTAAAAACTCATTAGGAAAATTATTTTGAACGAAATCGGACAACAACTTTTGAATTTATTTAACAAATACGTTTATAGTTCTCACGTTACGGAGTGTGACCAAAGGAAATAATTAGATAAACTTCTATAAATGTAATAAGTTGTTTCGATTTGAGAATATTACAATTTAGGCGGCACGCGCCGTGACAACGAATGTCACATAAACACAAAGGTTACTTACTACGCACAATGTTTGTAAAACGGTTGACATTGACCTCTCGTTACGTAACCGCATCCGTTCTCTTACTCCCAAGGTTGACGTAATCCCCGTAACTCTACACGGGTTGATAAAGGAAAACGTTAAAAAAATATATGTACATTTATTATGTAAATAAAATGGTAAGAATACATTCTGCACTCGTAACTTTCGTACAAGCGCCTTTGAGGCCATTTTCATGATTATTTGCCGTTTGTATTGGGTTTTATCTTGCCTTTCATAATACACAAATTTTCAACCGACTTCAATAAATGGTGAGGTTCACGATTCGACTGTATTTTTTTATGTTTATTACCTCAGAACTTTCGACTCGGGTGAATCGATTTTGATGATCCTTTTTTATTTGAAAGCTGGTGTTGCCCGTGAGGTCTCATTTCATTTTGGTTTCAAATAGATCTGACAATTGGAAGTTGGGTTTTTTTTTAAGATAAAAAGGTTATGAAGTTTTAATTTATCCAGAGTAATCTCAGGAGGTTCTCGATTCGACTGTATTTTTTTATATTTATTACCTCAGAACTTTCGACTCGGGTGAATCGATTTTGATGATTCTTTTTTCATTTGGAAGCTGGTACTTCTCGTGTGGTCCCAATTAAATTTGTTTTTAAACAGTTCTGACACTTAGAAGTCGGTTTTTTTTTTTTTAAAGAGACAAAGATTATGAATTTTTGATTTATCCGAAGTAATCACATCTTTCTAATTTTCCTTTATCATGGACTTAGCGAAGCGAGCCCCGATTCTTTTAACTAAAGTTAGTTGCTGGTTCAACAGCCAGTCGGTGCACTTAACTTTATTTTGCTACTTTTTACTTATCTCCAACGTTTGACTGCGCCGGCGTTAAATGTGAGCGCGGATAGAAGTTAAGTCAATAAGGTAGGAACTTTTTTAATCTTCCCGTCCGATACTGCACCATAAAAACTCCAACGTAACTTAACTACTTCTAACTAATATGAGGTAACAAGTTGTCTCCCTGACTTCCGTATATCTCTCCCGCCAACAATAGCGCGACTTCCTTGTTCTTAGGGTTCCGTAGTCTTCACAAGGAAACCTTTAAATTTTCGCTCTGTTCGTCCGTAAGATTTCCAAAGTATTAGATTTAGAGACTTGAAATTTTCCATGTCGTTAAAAGATGCTAAAAACTCGCTAGGAAAATTATTTTTGACCGAATAAGGCATCAGAGGATCCGTATATAAATAGATTTGTTAATAGTATTAATGGTAAAAATTTAACAGTTATTTAGGCGGGATATTTTTAGTGCGGATGTTTTACAAACCAGTGTTAGAATTGGTCAGCCATCCTTCACTCGACCGCGGTGAGAGGTACTTAACGTAGCGATTTACTCAAATGCTATCCACTGGTTAAGTTACGACCTCCCCAAGACAATGAAACACTAAAGATTATTATTATTCTCGTTAACAGATGACTAACTATGTACTTACTAATTGTTCACAGTATCCTCTCGCCTATTGGCTCCGGCGGCAGTCCTAGTTCGGGCAGCGAGTCCTCGCCTTCTGATTCGGAATCAGAGTCATCTTCTGCGGAGTCAAGCGGCGGTGCGGCCCCTCCCCCCGCGCCGACGCCTCCCCCAGCGCCACGTTTTGCAGTTTGGGTACCAGTACCCCTTTCTCACATAGGATCAGCGTGAAGTGGCGGCAATGTTCTCACGTCAAGTGATGGTATTACTGTCGCGTTTCGTTCGGTTTGTGAGAGTTCCCGGTGGCCTAAATCCTTGTTTAAAGGCTAGCAATGCATCTGTGAGCCGACGGTCGTCACTTAGGTGATGAATTGCCAACTCGTTTGCCCCCTTAAAACTTAAAAAAGAACTAAAAATAGTCTAACAAATTAAAAAGAGTTCTATTAACCTCTTTAATTATTCAAAATTAACATCACTTAGCTTCTAATCATCTTATCGCTCAAGATATTGCATTTTATTATTTTAAACATATAAATTAATGACGCTTGGGGCTAGGAAGTCATTCATCAGCCAGTGTCAGCGTTGGTCGTACATTAAACATAATACAAAAATTCCAAGAGGGTCTCCGTCTACTTGATTTTTAATTGTATGCATTACTATGAACTCGTTCCGCTTGTTGTTGAGTGAATTATTAATATTTACTACTTGTCTCACGCGACTTTGTCCGCGTTAAAGACCTATTTAATCTTAATTTTA
Organism: Charaxes varanes; assembly: GCA_024363005.1. Lineage (NCBI taxonomy): Eukaryota > Metazoa > Arthropoda > Insecta > Lepidoptera > Nymphalidae > Charaxes > Charaxes varanes. Next base: position 1,590,086 of record JANCMC010046647.1, read on the forward strand.
GGCCCCATCGAAAAATCTTTTCTTAAAAGTTTATTTATTTTTTATTACTGGATAATCAATAAGTACGTATAACAATTTATACATAAACAAGTGGTTTACCAAAAAAAAATGATAGATCATCAAAGCATGCTTATATTATAACAATATTAATTTAAGTAAAAATTAATAACAAAAATACAATTGGGAAACATTATTACACGATATACAATTGAATTCCTAAAGTGTTTACTAACTGTAAGTTAACTTGCTAAATGTCATCTTTGTACGTCAAGTGGTTTTCGAGATTTTGTTTTGAAATGAAATCAAAGATGTTGTTTCGCTTTATAGATAGATTATTTGCTGCCTATCCCACTTTAGGGGAAATGCCTCTCTGCCCTCTTTTCATATGTCCATCTTTCATCGTCCATAGCCCATTTTCTCCCACTGCTGGGCAAAGGCCACTCCCCGCCCTTACCACTCCTTACGGTCTTGAGCCAATCTTAACCAGGTTCGACCAGCGACAGATATTATGTCGTTTATAGTTTTGGCATACCAATTTTTACTCGCAAGTCATTCTTCCACCTTATCCTTCTGCCACTATGACGTTTAAAAGTATAGGAATAAAGCGGTGGTCTTTGCTCAAAGATCATCCGATATACGGCAAACATGGCCAACCCAAAAATTATATAACTTTAGAAAAAATGTTAAATGCTTATAAGAGCGTTATGTTATTAAGAAATAATTTTTGCATTATCTATAGATAATTATGTGACCTACAATAATTGACTGAACGACTTTATAATGCTGTTTAGCTGAAAATCACGAAAATCTGTTTTTTGTGACCTTTTGTGAATTTTGTGACCTTTGTGACCTCAAATACCTAATTCCGCAATAACTGTGACCATTGTTACCTTTGAGAAAACATTTGTAAAGCATAAAGGTCTGTACAAAAATTCGGCTGGTTGCGTTTAATTCCTCGGTGAAGTTCTTAGATGACTGGGCTATAGAGTAATTAAAAATATTATGTCTTCAGACGTCCAAATGATAATTAATAAGACTAACTCATCTTAATATATGTATGCTGGTTTTCGATTAAATATTAAGATACAATAATTAAATAATAGTGTACAGCTCAATATATTGTTTGCTAGTTGTACCCCGCGACTTCGTCCGCTTCATATCGGTGGTGTCCCGTATATGTCTCTGTTTGTCTTCTTTTTCAAATAAAAAGAAAAAGAATCTTTAGAAAGGTTTATATTATTTTTACTCCAGTAACAATAACTGCGCACGCAGTAAATTTGACTAAGAAAAGTTTTCCAACTCCGCTCCGCCGCTAACTTTTACAGCCGCTCATTTTTCTCACTAAAGTAAAGTTTGCTACCACAGAACATATAAATCAGGACAGTAACATACATACACTCGCCATTACAGTAACTTAAATATACTAAAAATTACTCAGCTTCCTTAGACTCCAGTAAAAGTAACTGCACACCCAGGATATTTGACAAAGAAAAATTTCTAAGTCCGCTCCGCGCTAACTTTTACTGCAGCCCATTTCTCCATTTTAAGGAAAGTATGCCGTGCGGTAGTTTTATTTTTTTTATTTTATTTATTAGGTTTCCAGCAGAGCAATTACTAAAACATACACAAATTCACACTAAAGAAATAAGATAAGTAACGTTCTAATAACAGGAAATAACAAAATTTACAAACATAACACAAGAAACACAGGATATATGAGCGTACAGATAGACGGATAAGACAAAATACATATTAAAATAGCAATTAAAACATAATTAATACAACAAAAGAGGAAAATAATAATCTGTTTTCTTGTTTTTTACATACATTCATTCACCATTACCTGGCTTCTTTCCGCCCGCTAAATGTGTGTCCGCGTTAACTTTTACTGCCCCCCATTTCTCCAATTTAAGGAAAGTCTACCGTCGCAGTGGTTCTGTAGATACATACATTCACCATTACCTGGCTTCTTTCCGCCCGCTAAAAGTAACTGCGCACCCAATATATTTGACAAAGAAAAATTTCCAAGTCCGCTCCGGCGCTAACTTTTACTGCCGCCCATTTTTCCAATTTAAGGAAAGTTTCCCGCCGCAGTGGTATATATTTAGGTCCACGCTCGAGCCATTACAGTAACGAGCGTGTGAATAGTTCCGAACGGACTAATATTGTGTAAAAATACAAGGCTGTTATACGAAATGAGTCGCATATTGTAATACTTTCTGAAGGAGTTTATATCCATTTTATATTTGGACTGTCAGACTCATAAATAGGGGAAAATTGGTGCTTTGCGTGCATTTAAAGTTTTATTTCTATTTTGTTTTAAACAATTTTCAACTTGTTCACAATTATTTACACGGGTCGTAAACATGTATATATTACACCAAATATTTTTAAATATTTTCCTGATTTTGTCTCGCTTTAGACTTAGAGTAATATTCACAAAAAATATTTGAATCTTTATTAATTTAATCAGAATTTTTATATCACAAATAGCGTATTAATATTGGAAACAATCATAAACTTATCCAATTTTCATGTGAAGATTATAAATTTTGTACCATAAAGGTTTCTCATCGTTTTTATCTTTTGGGACTATTCGATCGATCGTTATTCTCAATAGCATCAGCTATTCATATATCAACGTGATTTATCACGTATCAACGTGATGCAATGCACCAGTATAGCAATAAGGAGGTTAGGAACAAAACTAATGCATTAACTAGAAAGAGCTATTTATTTATTGTTAGATACGGGAACAAGTGAAACGGTCCGATGCTATACTTGCACTGATTTATTATTTGACTTTTTTACAAGCCCCGCGGTACGCGCAGGCACCTGCATATACATATACTTACTAACATAACAATAATATAACTAACCTAAATCAGCCAAAGAAATCTAATCTTCAGCTACTAAACCATCAATCATCACCTCGTGAATCGTATTCCTAATATTCTTTAAAAAAAAAATACACGAAACTTAACCTGTTGTTAGTAACAGCAAGATAATTAATAAATAGTTATGCCCCGAATAATTGCCCAGTTTATATTTTTAATATAAAAAATATTTAAAACAATCGGTTATTACGAGTCAACCCTACCTGAGACGTCCCCTGGGACTCGGCGCCTGGAGCTGCCGCTCCGTTCGCCATATGGAAGGGCCGGCCCAGTGCTCGTCTCCACATTCGGTCACGTTTGATCAACTGCTATTGTGTGTAAGTCAGTAACTCCAAACAGCAAATATCCTGACAGAAACCGAGAACTCGATGTGGAGTCTTCCAGGCTTCTTACGATGACAACAGAGGGCATTTTTTTTAAATAACTTATTTCAATTATAAAATATCGACCGAAACTTTGACTTCGAAATACAGACGACTAAGTAATCATTGCCAAACTCAACAAATTTTAAAAAGTCAATTTTAAATGTAACAGGATCCGTAATGAGGAAAATCGAACAAGACTTAAAGTTGCATACATTGTTCTCAGTAAGTGGCAATGAGCAAATCACACTTATTGAATCGCTAGCCGATATAAAATAAACGCAGTGAACGTCGAGCGGTTGTTCAAAGGCCTAGACGGCGAAATACAACTGAGTAATACTTTGAGAGTAATTCAGTAATTTTGTAATATTTTGAGAGTTTTAATGTTTTTGTGTTCAACCCTAATATTTTTTGCTAAAAGTAAAATAGCCTAGGTTGTTCCTTGTAATTCCCACAAGTGAAAGTCCAATCAAAATCGAACCATCCTTTTCAGAAATTACAGGTAAAGAACAGATATACATATTTTAATTATATGTATAAACCTTGTGCTGACAATAACGATCACAACAAAAAAATATCATCAAATTTGGTTTTGTCATTCGAAATTTTGGTAAATTCAATTTTATTTATATATATTTTGACTGGGCCCTTGGCGCAGTGGACAGTGACCCTGGCTTCCGCTCCGGGGAGCCTGAATTCGATTCCCACCTCAAGTCTGGGTGTAAATTTATATGTATGTATTTTATTTGTGTATAGCAGGCGGCTGTTGCCTATAACACTGGCATTAAGTTGTCTACCTTACAGACGTCCGTGTGTCATATAGTCCTATATATTTATTATAAATAGAGAAGAGAATAGAAGATATATAAAAAAGGTTATTACGTGTAAACAACTCCTGTACTCTCACTTTGATTGCACACATCAGAACATACAATTTCCAATAAGAAATATTTCACTCAATGTACTAAATCAAACCACTTTTCACAATAACACCAATATTCAATTGCTTAAATGGTTTTCATATTCTTTCCTCACTACAACCAGAAACGGAACGCAGTTCACAATTAATATCGGCGTTCGTTTCGCGCCTAATTTGAAAATGGAACCTTTTCGACGGCGATGCGTTTAGGCAAAGGCTCTCATGCATACTGCCAGGCAAGACTCGCCAACGGCCGACCAGTAGGTCAACGCCTACAGCCTGCAATGAGATCATGAAGTTGTTTCAAACACAATTTACACTTGTGCGTAATAGCCAACTAGGCTGAGCTCGCTAAACATTTACCTCTATTTTAGCCTACTGTCAGAACAGAGAGAAGGTTCTCCGGAATTTATGTATGTATTAATTACAAGTAGAAGCTACCCGCGAATACTTCTGCTTTGATTTCTGAACGCGAACGAACTATTGTTGTTTGCTTTGATTTGTTCTTAATTTTTTTGTTTTTCTTTTGCGTGTAACCCTTATACCTTTTTTAAGTAAAGTAATTAATGTTCTTTCTTGTAATATCAGCTTGGTGCCAGCAGAATCCATTAAAAATTAATCCAGTCGTTTTTTGTCGTCCGTCAATCCTCCCGCAAGGTGGTCCGTCCTCAAGGATTTTCGAACTATTCGATGCAGACACTTGAAATTTTCTATGTTGATAGAACACGTTAAAAACTCATTTAGAAAATTATTTGGAGTGAAATAGACAAATTTGAAATTATTAACAAATAACTTTATCGCGTATAAAATACGGAACTCTGCAATACAGACGTCTTGACAGGCTCTTGGCCTTTCTTTTTAACTTTTTAACTTTTTTTTTTAAATTAATACAGGATATTACACTAATAATTAATCGTCTTTAAGCTGATTTGGGAAAAGCCCATGACACGCATAAAGTCAAGTATTCTTTTTATTATCAACATTTCACAGTAACTCAGACATGTATTTTTATACATGCGTGTTTCATTTTAATACATGCTGTAGTAACTTAAAATAAGACAAATATTTTAATTTAAAAAAGTGATTTGTAAAAAAGGTGTTTTTTTTTTTAAAAAATAAGTGTTTACGCTAAAGCTCGTACATTCTTCCGCATAACTTATTTGTACTATCACTGACGTTATACGGAGTAACAGGCTACTGTGCCAAAAAAATAAAAACCGCTTATTAGTCTGCTCAATTTAGTTATTAACAAATATTTTTTTAGTTATTTAAATTTAAGTTTCGCAGAAGATAAATTTTTCAGATTTTTATTTTAAATTATTATTATTCTGTTGCTAAGTAAATATTGGAACGGTGTACAATACTATTCCCATCAAATTGGTAGAAAATTGTCCCTTCTACAAATACGGTATTATTATTTTTTTTGATGAGTTGAGTTTAAGGAAAAGGGAGATATTAAATCATTTAAATTATTTAAGTTCACCTTTGATATATTTTGATATGTTTTAGAAAAAAATTCTGAACACACTAATATGGATTCATTTCAAGCTGTAGGGATTTATTCGTATTTGCTATTATTTTTTAGTCTAAACTAGTAGATCCAAAGTCTTGCTCGAATTTAGGCTCGTCTCTTATTAGCCAATGGACCAATCTCTATAATGTCTATTCCATAAAACGTGACACTGACCGAATGTTTTATATATAGCACTTCAGTCAAAATGTCTAGTACGAACGTCATCTATTTGAAGTATTCTGAAGTAGCGACCAAATCTGCATATTTTATAATTTATTTTTGAAATAATCTTGCGACTTTTGCTTTTTTTTCTTTTATACTCTCCCAAAAATAAGAATTTGAAATGGTCCAGGGGTTAGAGTTTTAGAGAGTCTAACTAAAATCAATCGGCCACCTCATTCAATCCACATCGTTCAATATTCTATCTAAATAGATAGAAAATTGAAGGAGAAGTGGTCGTGGCCTAATCAGTGGTCGGGATTTGAGTCGATCGCAAGGTTAAGTACCACTTGCCGCGATCGCGACTCATTCTAACACTGGTATATATTTGATATGCGTGTTCATGTATCCTCCGTGTTTCGGTAGGCACGTAAAAAAAAGTGGTGCTCGATTAATGTCACTAAGTGATATTAGTCGTGAGGTTGTAGAGATCGTGGGAATCGTAAGGATGACGTCAGATGGCAATCGATTTTAACTCGCCCCACAGCCTCATCCTCTGCAATGTAAGCGGATTCTGTTATTGGTCAGGACAACGCTAGCAAGAAGAAGAACAGATAGAAGAATAGAAAGAAAAATATTGAAGAACAATTTTAAACAAAGCACAATCAAAGAAGCATACCCCCACCAGTGGGCTATCGAAGGCTTCTAATAAATAAAATAAGAGTTGGGAGATAAAAATAAAACCATTCATTCGTTCCTGATGGAGCTTTAGTAAATTTTATTGAAAAATATAGATTCTCACAACACATCAAATATATAATAAAAGGATGTATTACGGATGATTAGAAGACGGTAACTACTTGGAGAACAGTATATTAAAAAAAAAACTATATTTCATAAAACGACATTTGAACTAGTATTTGGGCCTATTTGGCGTCGTTGTCGAGGACGCCACCGCCTGTAGGCATGTAATCGAAGAGGACGGCTTTCTTCTCATACCCACAGCGGAAGAGGTTCCACGCCAAATCCTCGGGATTATCGCCTGGCTGTTCCGCGCAGCTCTCCAGAATCTAGCAACATTTGTCAGAAACACATGTAAAACAAATATATAAAGGTTGACTGGCGAGACATTTACGATATTCGGGGACCTGTTAATTGATGATCATATATGATGAAAAAAATTAACAGTAAATGTAAATATCAATTAGCTACTACGTGAGATTGAGAGAAAGTTAACTAAATATGTAGGGAACGCATGGACATACTGGCGTGGACGCACGATAATGGTTCGTTTTCCCTTCACACTTTAGTCCTGGCTTAGGACAGGCAAAAATACCTATTTCACTCATCACTTATTTGTTTAATAAGTATAGCCAAAAATTAACTGAATTATTTTATTAATTATTGATATCTTGGCACATCTTGGTATTTGATAGTGCTTATAATGCGATATCTAATTAAATTCTAATTCCAATTTTAACGTAAGCTAAATCTTCAGTTCGTTCAGCCTTGCACAGCAAACAAAAATGTAGCAACAAAAATTACTAAAAAAATAATGAAAATTAAACCCCGATAACTTACTATAGAAGGATGGACAGTAATCTTGCGCGTGGTTTAAGCCCTACGGGGCTATGGTCGTGTTCACTCTTAACACGAGGAAAAATAAATTACATAACAGGAGTACCCAGTAACAAGAATATTAGACATTTTAAATTATCACTAAGAGTTATCAACAATGTAGCAACAAAAATTTCTAGAAAAAAAAAATTAATTAGACCCGATTTCTTAACTATAGAAGAATGTACTGAAAACTTGCGCACGGTTTAAACCCCGCTAGGCTATGGTCATATTCACTCTTAACACGAGTTAAAAAAAACATGTAACTGAAGTACCCAGTTACAAAAATATCGAACATTCCAAATGATCCCTAATATTCTTTATAAAAAAAATATTATTTTTCAAAAAAATAAATCTTGTACCAAATCTTCATTATGAACTGGTTGCGAATGCTTTTGAAAATGGTTTTTACATGTTCTATTGAGAAATATTTAAGACTTTGATGGATATTTTTTCAAAATTAGTATACAATAATTAACTTAAAAACCATCAGTGAATAATTATATTATTTATATAAAAGCGAAAAAGTCACCCATCACGAAATCTAAAAAACCGTAGGACGTACAAAGATGAAATTTGGCCGGAAGATAGTTTATAGTTATATAGTACACATCCGTCAGCGGATTTTTCGATAACCTCAGACTAATGAGGTTTAATTTTACGCGGATGAAGTGGGGATATACAGTTAATAGTAGTGTTATGTATTTAGCTATACCCACTTTGGTTGCATTTTTTCCATCAGCACGCGTTGCCATTTTACTGAGTACAGCCGTCTTCTGCAGTTTTCCATCCTTGCTGATCACTTTGCATTTTAATAGGACACAGTACACGTGCTTCTTCAGTCCTGGATCTTCTATCAGTTCACCATGCAACAAGCTCTCGACCAGTTTCGGTTCCACTTGCGACTGAGTGAGGCAAGCCTCTGAATGGGCGCGAAACATTGCCTTCTCCTCTTTGCCCAGTATCTGCAAGATTAGGGTATATTATATTCTTTAAAATTACATCATAGTATTAACAATAAGTCAATTGCTGTGCGAGTGCGATGGGCTGCCCCCAGAATGAGAATAGATCTCTTCGGTGTGGCCTATCCAAGGTCGGAAGGCGGTTCCTTCAGGTTCCAGGCGACGATAGACCTGCTTGTCTGGATTTTGGAAGCCTTGTAGCTGGTGGAACAAGGGAAGGGGCGAAAACAAACGATCCAGCTGGGTCGAAGTGTATCCGCAGTGCGGGTCCCATCATAGATAATAATAAAAATAACAATAAGTCAACCAAACTAAAAAGGAACTTACCACACAATTTTTACATTCTGGTGCAGCCTGCGAATGTAAAGAAAAAAAAATACAGAATCGTACAATGTTCCCTTAGACATAATCTGTACCTGATGAAATAGGTAATAATTGGAGGAGGTGTGATTTAATCAGCGACCGCCATTTAAGTCGATCGCTACCCTATATAAAGCCTCAATAGCCCAGCGGTAGATGGGATGGACTGAAGTTCGCAAGGTAATAAAAATAAAAAAAAATTAAAATAAGTATGCTCTTTTCTTGAAGACTGAAACGAGTGGATGGTTGGTAGACGGAATGAATAATTTATTATTTATAAATTATTAACAATTGCAAGTACTGACTGCGTTAAGTAGCGACCTATGTGAAATATACCGCACATACTATATCTCCAGTACCTTTAGTGTTATATATATTTTCTCTATTTGTAATTTCTAAACAAATGCGAGTTTTTTTGATGATAACGTTTTTATAGAAAACGGTATCTACACAAACAAGTCATTTATGTTTGCCCAAGACAGTCTTTCAAAGGTCTAAGCAGATTTTGATGGAACTTTTACTATAGCTAGAGCTATATTGTCGCGACATTATTTTGTATTAAAATTATAATGAAAACCCTAATAAATTTTACAACGTATTTAAACAAAAATAAAAGTAAAATTCAATTTACACGCTAACTATTTTACTAAATTTATAAGGTATTTGATAAGAAAAAAAAAACAAAAAAGGAAAATAATTCAAAAATCTTATCTTACTTACTGGGCATATCCAGGTCGCTAATGAATTCCTCCGTCTCGACGAACCCCCGTCCCATGGTCGACATGGCAACCAGGATCACCATCCACTGCATAAACGCGCCGCCCGGGTTTCCCCGCACAATTACCAAACAACCCATTTACACCGACACTAAACAAAAACACCCACAATACATTTCACCACACGACTGTACCACACGTATATAGCCCCCTTTTTTTCGTCCTATACGGGACGATGTTTATACTATTCTGAGACAGCCACGTGTTGATATAAACAAAATTAATATTCGATAAACATTTATGGGCACAAAGCACACGTGCGCACCGCTGTAGCGCGCGGACCCGACTGATCGCCGATCAGAATTTCCTCTCGAACGAGAATGGATAGCGTGTGATAATTACGAATTCAGTTGTTTAAAATCGTACTAATTGGAGGGTAATTGCAATATGCGTGATCAATCTAATTACCCCACCCGTTTAGGTTACGGTGTTTGCATACCGATAACCTGAAAACAGACGTTTGAAACATTCGATATAACAGACTTTCGCTCAATCAAACGTAAGTCTTTTTTATAATAAGGGGCAAACGGGCAGGCGGATTATATGACCAACGACGGCCACGAAGTTTATTATGCCGGAGCCAGACATGGCTTCATTTGAAGGATCATTTCAATAATCATCTAGTGTGTCCGGGGACTTTGAGCGCAAAGTTTTGTAGTATTTTTTATTCTCAAGGATAAAAATGTACAAACACTTTGAGCTATGTCTAACTCCGGTATTAAAAAGCTGTTGTTGCGTTCGCGGTCTTCGAGGCATGATTCTCCTCAATTCTTAAGGATTCCTAACTCTTATAGTTTTGGAAACAACGAAGCATATCGTATCTTGAGAATAGATATTATTTGGAATACATACATAGCTAGGCGGGCCGATGCCTATTAAAAGTCGATCTCTGTTAACATTTTTATTAGAATACTAGCGGATCCGGCAGACGTTGTCCTGCCCGAACGTTGGCTTCTATTTATATCAAACTATGTTCTGCCCGAACGTTGGGCTAGTTACTATTTACTTCTATTAGCCTATATCATCCCCGTACCCGTTCCCGTCCCCGTATAAGTTCAAATTGACTCTACATTTTAGATATAAAACCTTTGTATGGGAAAAAGAAAAGGGTTGTTTTTAGGGTTTTCCCGGCAATTATTCGATTTTTTCTCGCCGTAAAAACCATCCTTGGACTTCAACGAACATTAAATGCAAGTGTAACCAGGACAAAGCTACTTTCAATGAACCCTAATAAATAGATCAATCTCTTTAATCCGAAAAAAAAACTATTTGCTGTTAAAAGTACCTTATCACCTTTCGTAATTAATTTTGTAAATGTTATTTTTAATTATTTTTATTTCTGTGCTTATTAAAGATTAATAATATTGTAAATGTAAATTAATGTTTTGTTGTAATTGTAAATTAATGTATTATTGTAATTGTAAAGTAATGTATTTTTGTAATTGTAAATTTGCTTGCCATTTTTAAGGCGGGATTGGCTTTGTACTGTCTGTAAATAAACGAATTTCAATTTGAATGTTTATAAAGAAAATGGTTATATAGTGCGTAAAGCCCGATTTGCATCAGACGAGCGAATGCTCATTCTAACCCTACTCTATCAAATTCTTTTAGATTAAAACAGATGTAGAGCATTATTTCTTTGTTCTGTCAGTGTTAACAAAGATTCTAATTCTTATTCTAGTTTTTTCCTCTTTGCGTAAATGCTAAGAATATGCATTCATTTATACTAAAAGATCGAGAAAAAACGCTCTTGTTCTTGCTCTAGATTTATTTTCGTTTTGTGTTAATCCACCTTAAGAAGAACCATGTTGATATGGGTACATGTGCCTTTATGGATTTTCAAACTATTCTAGATATTTAATAGTTCTCTTAATAGAAATGAAAGCTTAATAAAAAAAATAATTTAATATATGAGCTCTCCCTTTATATCGCTAAAGTAAAGAAAAAGTAGAGTAGGAATATTTTATAGGAAAGCGACCGATAGTGTTCGCAAATATAAAAGCGGAAACACGCGTGTAAAGTCACATTGGTATTCGAATAGAGCTTAATGGCGTATTCTATCGAGGAATCGGCTTTTCAGGGGTATATTTTTGAAGCGATATTTTTTGAATACAGGCATAATGGTGCGTAATTGAGTATGTATTTTGCAATACCTTTTATTGAAAAATGTGCCCTTAATTACTCTATACTTTTTTATGTTGCAAACGAGCAGGTAGCAGATTGCTAAGTGCCTACTGACGCCCATGGACATCTGCACGACCAGGAGGCAAGCAGATGCGTTGCCGGCCTTTAGTGACGAGTTTAGGCCACCAAGCATATGTAGTAAACTATATTGAATAATAAGGTATATGTATAAAAGCGAAAGGTCATCTATCAAGAAATCTCAAAAACAGCGGGACGCACAAAATGAAAGTTGGCAAAGAGGTACTTAATAGTAAGTAGAAATCTGTTGAGAACGGATTTCGCGAATGGATTTTATCCGTTGGCAACGGAACAGCCAGATTAAACAGGTCTAAGTGCTCTCGAAAGTTTAATTTCTTGTGGACAAATTGGCGAGAAACAACTTCCTTCCTTCCTTTAGCCTGATGACGTCCACTGCTGGACATAGGCCTTCTTCATTGACATCTACAGAGCTCTATTTTGTGATAAAGATATCTAACGGTATCCCGCGACCCAAACTATATCGTGTGCATATAGACAGGCCGAAGACCGGACTAATTGGAGGAAGACCATCACTCGTGTTTTATCAGCGAGGAGTCACGATCCTCAGTAATGAGGGAACGACTGAAGAAGAAGAAAAGGCCAAGAGTTAGTCTGAGGTGAGTCCTCAGACACCACAGACGAAGACGCGGACGCGCAACGATTCCCACGTTTCCGTCGCGAAATGTGGCGCAGTGGAACAACGTGAGGTTTTAGTCGGTTGGAGTCCGACATAATCCGTTGTCGGCCCTACTCCGCCATTTGTGAAACGATTTCGATTATTATTTATCAAAATAAATAAAATAAATTTTATCAAAATCGGTCCAGTAATTTTTAAGGAATCGACAAAATTCTAAAAGTTTATACGCATACCGCATGCTTAATCGTAAACTGACCGTTTTTGGTCTAAAGTGAGTCAATGATTTTTGTATTTTGAATTAAAATAGGTTTTTGTTAAAAAGACAAACAAATAGTCAAATAACATTATAATATATTTAATTGTTCAATTACTATTATTAAAGTACATAATTTGTTACTATAATTCTGTTTTTATCGATTTATTAACGGAATACATAGTAAATGACAAAACTTTTTTTTCGATTTTCTAAAAATCAGCTTTTTTGAGTTAGGACAGTTTACGATTAAGCATGCCATATACTTTATACGTCGATGATGTTTTCGTTTATTCCGAAACCTCAGTTGTCATTACAGCAGTGCGTTTATTTGGCATTCACCTCTTGTTAGACCTACCTGGACATAAGCGGCTAGTAGTGGGATTCTATAAGTACATTTTTTTAAAATTAGCCTGCAATGTCCCACAGCTGGGCAAAGGCCTTCCTACTCTTAGACCACTTTCCTCTATCCAGAGCTAAATCAATCCACTCCATTCCCGCAAAGGCTTCCAAGTCGTCGCGCCACCTCTTCCTCGGCCTACCTGGTCTACGGCGGCCATTGGTAGGAGTCTATATAGACGCAACATTGGACCACCAATAAATAAACAATATATATTTTAAGTACAAATAAACTATAAAAAAAACTAAAGATTCTCTTTTCAGTCTTACAGGTGCAGTCGGTAGCACTAGATGTGATAGATTGTGGAATTGACTATGAGCTAAAAGTATCTGAGGGTGATGTGACTATAACGGAATATCCGTGGCTTGGAATATTGTACTATATGTATGGTATGTGTTCTTTTTTGTGACAAAACATTTATTATTGTTAAGTATCCTCCCATTAGTGCCGAATTAAGCAATTGCTTAGGCTCAAGGGAAAGGAAAATAGCACCAAAAAGATTGCCAGCACATGCAAAGCTTTTTGAAAATACGTGTGCTTGATTAGGGATTAAAAAGATTATAGCGTTCGCTCGTAATAAATACGTTATTATTATAGACTGACTCTAGGTTATCTGTGGGTCAGAAGAATGGTTTTTCAGCGGTGTTTTTGTTGGATTCGGTATTAGGGCATCAAGTAGCCTTAATCCGGCTTTATCAACTATAGCTAGGGCCTAGCATGAACATTTTCATCCTAAGTAAAGTCAGCTCGTCGACTTTCTTAGGTTCGAAAAGGTCGGCCCTCAGGACATGATCAGGTTGGAGTATTTAATATATCCGGAGTTTCTTAAAATTTTATACCATCACAGATGACTTTGATGGAGAAGCGAGAGCGGTTACGACTGTTGCTTTAATACAGGCGGAGTTCGTGATCGCCCCAGCCGCAGATATAGGTGTGATGCCTAAGCACGATTTCAGGTAGGCATTATGCGGCTTTCATATGTTTTATATTATAAGACAGGGAACAGATGCGATTATAAACAAATTAAGGGCACCGGGAACTCTGACAACTAACAACAAGAAAGAAATAAGTTCAACAAAGTACCTACTAACGAAGTCCATGGACATTTGCATGACCAGGGATAGCAGATGCGTTGCCGGCTTTTAATGGTGAATTTAGGCCACCGGGAAGGAATATATCAGGAGCAGGCCTGCAAAACGTTAAATAAGACAAACCCTGCCTCGAAAAGGTCCTAATAAAGTAGGTTTAACCTCATTTCCTTTGCCGGCGCCACAGCTTAGGGGATAACAGTATGATGGATTATTTGATAGAGAAATTACATTTGTTTTGTTTAAGTGAAGATACCGGTTAACGAGGTATGTCATTCGTAATATGATCCTACCCGTTAGCAATTTACTTCTCTTTTACAAAATAATATAAAATTATAACAAAATCAAAACCAACTTCAAATTGTTAACAATGGGCCAAATTGAGATGGTACCAAACGGAAAGCACTAGCTTTCAAATAAAAAACCAAATATCAAAATCGGTTGTCAATTCGGCTACATTCTTTTACGTGTTACCTCTAAACTTTGGACGGGCTGAACCGATTTCGGTGATTCTTTTTTATTTGAAAGCTGGTGCTTCCCTTGTGGTCCCGTTTCAATTCGGTTCAGTTCTGACAATTTAAAGTAGTTTTTTTGTCAAAATTTCATAAGTATTAATTGTCTCGAAAAATGGCCCATGCGCCAAATGAAGCTTTCACTTCAAAAATATAGAGAAAATTCGACAATGTTTTCATCATAAATTCGGTCGACTAAGAAAAGGGCATACTCATTCTACAAAGGCCGGCAATGCATGTGCGAGTTCTTAGTGTTGCAATCCTGTGAATCTTCTTAACATTTCTCCCTTGGTATAAAAAAAAAAACTCTTACACCCCTGCTCTGTGACGCGTACATTTTTCCCCCGTTGTCGTCCAGAATTTACCGCCAACTAACGAATCACCGCAGTTCAACTTCGCAAAGGTCAATACCGGTCTCCGTTAATTTAACTTCATAGGAAATTGGATTCAGTGCCAACGAGTCAAACAAATTGAAATATTAGGGTTACGGCGGGAGCGGGGGACGGAAACCGAGGACGGCGTCTATCTTTGAAGTGTTATTAACTTTAATTAACAAAAGTGCTGGAATTTCTTCTCGATTTTTTTTGCCAACGCCGGTCCCTTTTTAGGGTTCCGTACCTTAAAAGGAAAAAGAGGAACCCTTATAGGAACACTTCTTCTATCCTAGGATCATAGGATCTTTGAAATGCGTAGAGCTATAGAGTTGAAATTAGTACCAAATACTGTGGTCTATGCTCCTTTGAAGCTGTGAAAAATTCAACTCCCGGAGTTGACGTAAGCAAGGGATATGGCCGTTTATGTCACATTTCTCAAACATTTGTAAAGGGAACAAAAACAAAAACCCATAGGGTACTTCCCGTTGACCTAGAAGGTTTAAATTTGACAAGAACTTATGTATATCTTGAAGTATAGTCGACCAAGAAAGTGCTTTACCATTTTGGATGACAGCTCCTAGTTAAAGAAAATTTTGCTAAGGGTTATTGTTAGAAATTAACATAATTTATAACAAGCAAAAATAAGTCTTTTAACTAATTGACGTGCAAACGACATTCGACCTTAGCGTGGAAAACCAATTCCTTCGTCGACTATACAAGTATGGAAAGAGTTTTGAATAACGTAAATATGTAGTTAGATGTAACTACATATTTTTACGTTATTCAATTTTTTTATGATGATAAAAAAGAGAAGAAAGAGAAAGGCAAAAATCTTACCGCGGCCGGGTGTTAGATGGGTGACCAATTCCAGCACTCGTTTTTAAATATCCACCCCTCATCGTGTTTCGGAAGGCACGTAAAACAGAGGGTGGAGAAGAGAGGCAGAAGAAAAGGATAATACTTATACTAGCATTTTGTCTATATGATATGATATGGGTAGACCAAGTGATTACCTAGTAGTCACATTGCATGTACCGAACACCCTGGAAACCTAATCCTAACCGCGACAATGTCACCGTGTATGTGTATAATGAGATATTGACACACATGTGATAATTTTCAATATTTTCAGTATAAAAATCTATCTCTATTCAATAGTTTTTAATAAATAACAGTCACAATGGGATAAACTGTTTTAAAGTTTACAACTAGTCTACCACGCGTTCATTTTGTGTGCAATTAATGATTTATTTGAATTTCAGATTTATGGCAATCAGTGCAAGCATGATGCATCCAATGCTGTTGTTATTACTAAACATGAGTATGAAGATTAGAGTAGCATGTTGTTCCCTTATATATAGAAAGGTATATTGCATTTTTGTTTTAATACCTACATTAACATATATACCGGAAGCCTACTAACCATTTAAATCAGAGGTCCGCAACCTTTTGGCAGGTAGGGGGCATATCGTTAAAGATGAGACGGAGAATGCTCTGAGGAGCTCTTCGAATTGGTACCTCCGTCTCATTTCCGGCACCGCACGCTTCGCCACTAGGATAGATGTCATCCACACCATCTTGATGCTTGGCACCCTTCTAACGATCGTTGTGGAACGATCTCCCCCCAGAGGCTTTTCCTGCGTCTTATAATATCGACGCCTTTAAAAACTGTGTGTACAGACTTCTTCGAGGCAGGCAACGCGTGAGCACCCCTTATGTTGCAGGTGTCCATGGGGTAACCACTTACGATCAGGTGGCCTTTCTGCCCATTTGCCCCGTTTTATTCTATTAAAAAAAATGAGATGCAGGCGGACCACATTGTTGAGAAATTAGATGTTCGCGGGTCACGCTTAAAATAATTAATTGAAAATATATGTCTAGTTATGTAGTAGATATTATAAGCGTTATTAAAAAATGCTTAATTTTAGTAAATTAGAACAAAACTTTGAACTGCTGTACATTACATTATTATCTTTTCCTAATAATTAGATTGCCATTTTCAAAACAGTTGTGGGCTACAAACGGAAGGATCGCGGGCCATATGCGGCCCGCGGGACATACTATGTACGTTGCCGACCACTGATTTAAATAGATTAAAGTCAAAGTGAAATATTGTTTATTCATATAGACTTTACACTACTTATGAATGTCATGTGTAATAACTATTATTATTATTTAATTAAATCTATTTTCAAATCCTTTTTTTGAGATAATTTATGCAAACTGTTGTAACGGCACATAACCAAATTAAGTTATGGCCATGGCCGATGATACTCGTTTAAACAGAACGAGGAAACTTTTGTTGATTCTAGAGTCAATGTGTAGGATCATTTACATATTATGTAGAACTTTGAAATTTTAAGTACCATGTCCTTGTGAAAATAATATCTGTTTATAGATAAAGATAGCTACACGAAAATTTCAAGGTGTTTCCAATACCTACATGTTGTAAAATTTATGTTGTTCACACTGCACCACTGCACCTTCAGTTGTAAATAATAAATAATGTTTAAGTAAAAAAAAATCCTTTTTAAAAAGCTTTTATTTAATTATATACCGCTGCACACAAAGTATTCGTCAAGATGAATCAAACGAGCCCAAACTCAATGTGGCTCTATCGTTTTATAACGGAGTTCCTATGGCCTCCTTCCAGCTCTATTATCATATCAGTTCCATGTCATCATAATATTGCGTTGTCATCCGATATACATTTCTTTTGACACAAGTATTTTCATACTTACTAGAAGGTCTCAACCTTTACTTGTTCTTGTATAAATATGGTACTTGGGACAAGTTGCTATTATTATTTCGCATATAAAGAGATAGATAAATTCTTTATTGCACACACAGTTAAGAAAAATATTTATTTTACAGTTTGTGAGTGACTTAAAAAGGCTATTGTTTGAAAACTGAAAATAAATCGTTCAAGCCAATTTGTGTGACACGCTGCAAAATAAACAAGTTTCTATTGCCACGTTTTATACAAGCGGGGACTTATAAAATAATTTTATTTTAATAGAAAATGTGAGTGAAAAGTTATAACAAAGTATGAATGAATGAATGAATGAATGTATGCTATAAGACCTGGGATAAATTGTTATCATTATTTCTCATATAAAGAGATAGATGGATGAATAGATAGATTCTTTATTGCACACAGAGTTAAGTAAAATATTTTTTTATAGTTTCTGGGTGACTTAAACAGGTATGCGTGCAAAGGCGGTCTTATTGCTAAAGCAATCTCTTACAAAACAACCATTGTTGAAAGGAGATTTTTATAATGCCGGAGCCAGACATAGCTCCACGTTGAAGACTACAAAGTACTACAGAACTTTGTGAAGCTATACAGAGTCCCCGGCCTCACTACATGATTATTGAAATGATCGTTCAAATGAAGCTATGTCTGGCTCCGGCATAAATAAAATTTAAAGAACTTATTCATTCTTATTACTTCCTTAACGTTCTTGTAACAGGAATATAAAGATGAGATTGATTATAATATTTTGCCGAAGGATACTGTTCAGATAGATATGAGAAAGGGGAAATGAGGCTAATTACGTTTATCCAAAATCAATACAGCTCAGAGATTCTATATAGATCCGGAAAAGATGCCGCAGGACAAAAACAATATTACCCAAACATAACGACTGGCGGAATCGGACCAAATTTAATAATACCCGTATAAATTATACCAGCCAGTGTTTGTATATATCCCACATGGATAACGAACCGTATTCTGTAAATGAAATAAAGCACTATATCGCTTGATTCTGAAATAGATCGAGTAATGTTTTTTTTTTATAAATAGATTTTCGTATCTGACTCTTAATATAATTTATTGGCAAAGATCAGAAATGTTCATATTTACTTGACAAAAGAGTTTTTACAAATCGTAATTTATTTAAATTGAAGTGCACTGATATTTAAAGAGTACGGTTTATGCCGGAGCCAGACATAGCTCCAAGTGTTTGTACATTTTTGTCCTTGAACACTACAAAGTTCTACAAAAGTTTACGTAGCGACACAAAGTCCCCGTCCACACTACATGATCATTGAAATGATCATTCAAATTAAGCTATGCCTGGCTCCAGTATTTAACATGCATATAATATGACATCTCTTAATAAAACAATACATTCGTAATTGGATTATTGCTTACAAAGACCCTATCTTACTCGTGTCTAGTGTTTTAAAAACATAACTCAATATTTGTGTAATAATTACGCCCACAAATCCTTTTATTTCGCACAGTATGCTTATTTAAAGCTATTTATAAAGAAAATTGTTTTTCTTAATACAACGACATTTGACAATTAAATCACGTTATATGTCATATTTACGCCGTTAATTTTGCCATTTGCCATATAAATACATTGTTATTAATTTGTCATGGTTGTCATAACACCGCTTTGGCACAATCACAATCAATCTTAGGATTCTCACTACCTCCTCTGCATCCTATTAATGTTATAGACGCCAAAGTTTGTACACATGGATGTATGTTTGATGCTCTTTCACAGAAAAACTATTGGGTGCGATTGAGATTTTATTTTAAGAACAGGAAATTGAATTACTTTGCGAAAAAATGTGTAATACTGCGACTCGATGGGGGTATAAGGTATAATAGGTTAGGTTAAGCTTATAATATATTCTAAAATACACACAACAATGAAAAAATAGTCTGGGAAAAACACTGTGAATGTGGACACGATAACAAAAAGTGTATCGTTTCAAATACGCTGCCCTGTTAAACTAACAGTAGAAGTATTAAATAGTTCACAATCAATTATTAATTAGACGTGAATCAAGTGCAATGCACGTGTATGCACACAAGAAAAAATATAAATCATAACATCCGATTGCAATTCTAACCTTTGCTGGGTAGAATCATTGAGTATGCGTTATAATTAGAAAACTTTGATTCGACACACTCTAAGTGGAACACTTTCGTAACGGACGCTGCATTTTTTTTAATTACAGTGTAAATTTCATGTTGGAAACCGATAAACACCGATTTATTTCAACTTTGAAATCCCTCGGAACCACCCGTAAGAGTTGAAACAATACTGTACCTTTTAAGACAACATTTGTCAAATCATCTTTATTTAACTAATTTTAATTTAAATCATCGCAATATATAAAACATGAGTATAATTTTTTCCTTTTTAACAAATTTTTTCAATTTTCGTTAAAAAAAACCGAAATACTTTCGTTTTCTTCCTTAGTTGTTAATATTTTACCAATTTAAGTGGTCTTTTTTATTTATACTACTATATGAAATAACTAACACCAATATAACAGGCACGTCTATATTAGAAATCTAACCTCAATATATAATACATTATTTCTATACAACAAACCACTAAAACAAACTATTTTGTATAACGAATTTTTTGTATATTCAATTAAGCTTCGTTATTCAGGGGTTGCACTGTTTATAGAACAATTGAATACTCACTACATTTAGTCGGGAACACAACAAAAACAAGAACACAAAATGCACACTTGAACATCATACTGTCATCGCTGTCACTTATCTGATACACATGTCAGTTCCGATCAAGTGAGAAAGGCCCACTAAATGAATTCACTTAAAAACAAAGAACTAAATCTCGGGTGACATCACTAGGAAACACCAATGGATCGTGTGTAGAAAATAATTAATATCGTTGCACAGAATTCCTTGAAGCTTATAGCATAAATAATTTTAATTTAGTGGCATTATCGAGGCAATGCTCGTAAACAAGTGACCGTATCTTATCATTGTTCTGTGTTATTTTGGTTAAAATTATTCATCGTATCTTGACTCGCAAGTCAAGAGACGGTTCTCTATAGTGACGTACACGCTTGCTCGGATGACTCGAAAATTATCATACTAGTTTTGCGGGTACAAACACGCAGGAAGATTGTGTGTAAATATGAATGACACACACATGTAAAGATAAGTACAAGAATTAATATTCAGTGCAAACAATATATTTTTAAACATTTTGTCTGTACCAGTCATTTAGAAGGTTCAATGTAAGAAATGATAAGATGTATTAAAGACTTTAAAAAATTATATTTTTATTTTGTAACGTAAGAATATAATATTAATACGTAATTTGGTAATTAATTTGTCAGCTTTTACGCACTAGCGGTCTAGACATAGGCTTATCAAGAACTATCATAAGTTGTTTAGTTGCCTAGGCAGGGGAGGGAACACTAGCAGTGAAGGTGTCCTAATAAATGTGACTGTTTAGAGAAATATGTAGATTGTTCAAAAAAGAATTTCGTGTCCGTGCCAAGAATTCCACAGGCGGCTGTTACCTATAACACAGGCATTAAGTTGTCTACCTTAGGAACAGACGTCCGTGTGTCATATAGTCATGCATATATTTATGTGAGTACATTCTGTTTTCAATTTAGGGAGAAAATAAGTTTTTAAATAACGGCATTAGGTGCCTTTGCCTTTCCAGCGAAAAAATGGTGCCTTTTCCTCAATATCCGTGTTAAAATTCAATAATTTTAACTAAATACGTAATAGACATTACTAATTAAATTTTTAGGAATGCACATAACATGAATATATGCATAACTCGGCATTTAACACAATTTTATATTATTCGAGGGTCGTTGACCTCCGGTCATTTACTCCGTTTATGTCTTCGCTCCATTTCTGTATAACCAACCGATCCCTGCAACTATGAATTTGTTTTTTTTTTAACTTCTATTAAAAGCTTTAAATTCAAGAAGAAAATCTCTAAATTATTAATTAATATGTAATTTCTACTGTATGTAATCTATATTTAGAAGTCAGCAACGCATCTGCTTGACTCCTGGTCGTGCAGATGTCCATGGGCGTCAATAGGCACTTAGCTGCCTGCTGCCTGCTCGTTTGCCCCTTGTAACATTAAAAAAAATTTTTTTTTTTCAGAAACAAAGGAAATCAGCGCCTCTATGACGCGAAGCCAGCACACGTGTTAAAACTCACAAAGACAAACACACAAAATGTCCTCCAAGGCTATATACGAGGTGACCGGCAAGGACCTTATTAATAGGTAAGATTTTTTAACTTCCAAAGCAAAAATAGGAGTGTTATAGGTTAGACCTTTGTGTCTGTACGTGGCATGGCAGCTTCTAAACAAAGGGGCCAATTTTGATGCAGTTTTTTTATTTGAGAGCTGACCCCATCGAGATGTTTCTTGGCTGCAACTTAAGAAGGTTTTTCGGGGGTAACAAAGTAGGCAGCTCTTTTCGACCGACTTTAAATAGGGGGGAGGTTCTCAATTTGACTGTTTTTCTTTTTTATGCTTTAAACTTTGAATTTTCGACTGGGTGAACCGATTTTCATGATTCTTTTTATACTAGAAAGTCCAATTAGGTCCAGTTCTGAAAGTTTGTTTCTGTGACAGTTTTCTAATAAAACATATTAGCATTTTCCTCTATATGAACTACAATTGTGCCAAATTTTATACATCTCCGTCCGCGCATTTTTTCTAAAATGATATCTAATGCTTTCGCATCACGTATTAATGTATAAATAATTGTATATTACAGGCACATAGCCCCTGGCACCGCGCTGGTGCCATGCCGGTTCGCGATCTTCGAACAGGGCACCATATGGGAGGACGAGCTTGGCAAAAACCCATGGCTCACCAAGGAGGTAAGTTTCTATTACCTACACCTTGGCCCAGGAAAAACTATGAGCAACGTCGTTGAGGAAAAAATAGCAGTAATGACATACTACAGTTACGTACAATTAAATAAACAATCGTGTATAACATTATAAAATCATTAAATAATTTAATCAGAAAGGTGCTATGATGATATAGAAGTATTAATACAACACAACAATTATATCAACGTTGTTGGGGATCGGTGCCGTAACTGGGTTATATTGACGGGGCAATAAAACACCGACCTTTTCTTATCTTCGCGGACTATATTTACAAGCAAAATTTAACAATAAGAATCAAGTAGCGCCGTAAAAAACGTGACGTACCGCAATTAAGAACAACCTTAAGTACTAAAAGGAGGCCGACACTAGTGTACGCCGTAAACTAGTAAACAATCCTGGTTCGGCACGAAGACCAATGTTACCTTGCTTGATTTATGGTTCTGATGTCTGATCTGATGTACTGAACCCATCGGATGCGTATCCGGTACGATGTATTTTACAGCCTGTATAAAGATAGTGGTATTTCCACAACAAAATCATGTTTATGTGTTAATTTATACGAAAAAGATGTAGATTATATATTATTATCTAATCCTCTATTATTTTTATCGTAATTTATTTAAGGATCCACAACATAAAGACATAACAAAGGTTGCTTATGTAAAACATTTTATGAATATGGTTTTGACTCCTTACACGTGCAGTGGACCACAACATTATTAAATGCAGATTTTGACAAGACACACTAGGAAGAAGTTAGAAAAAGTAACAGCAAGGTCAGGTTTATTTAGATGAGTCACTTTGTTCATTACAGATATACCGGTGCATCACTATAGTGATGTGAAGGTTCGTCCCCGAAAGACCCTGTTCGCGTGCAGTGCGTGTGCCGCCGTTTATAATACACAAGAAGGCCTCCAGGTGCATCAGAAGGTAATCTAAGAAGGGACTAATTTCAACGCACTTCAAAAAAGGAAGTTCTCAATTCGACTGAATTCTTTTTAATGTCTGTTACCTCAGAACTTCTGGGTGAGCCGATTTTGATGATTCTGTCTTCGTTTGGAAGCTGGTGCTTCGCGTGTGGTTCACATTTCAATTTGGTCCAATTCCTACAATTTGAAGTCGGGTTTTGCTTTTTGTATGAATTATTAAATGAGTAGCTAACCAGTTTCTTGCTGGGTGTTTTGTTGCTCAACTTTTCCTAACAAGTGGTAGCTTTTAAAATTGACTATTCATAGCAGCTTGTAATAGTCTATTTGAATATAAAATATTTTGATTTGAATTTCTTAATGTCTCATGATCATGAATTGATTGTTCTTGTTACGTTTAAACCAGCTAATCTGTAACAAATTTTAATGTAAATAAGTCTGATTGATTTATAAACGTTGACAGTTTGTTAGGTTTGAATAGTTTAGTTCCTATTCTGTGTAATAAGATAATTCTATTTGCATCCTTAATAAACTAACCTTGGTTATGTGAAAGATACTTATAGACAATTAAAATATAATATCAATTCAATGACTGTAAATAGGGCACGTTGTAAAGAAAGTCCAAACTTAAAGAACTATTCCATTATAAACACTTAAAAATCCCAGATTACCTTTGGAGTCCAAATGAAAAAAAAAATCAGTACGCATTTTTATTGACATTGTTGTTTCTTTTCAGACTGAATGCATAGAAAATGCACTAACTATTGACATAGATGGAACAAGTACCCCCTATACAACAGTTAATACCAGCAGCGGTAAACTTAATGTTTGCAATTTATGCAATGTAAGTATTAGCCACAGGACCATAATGAGTCATCCATGAGATTGATGATGATGTGGAAAGGTACACCAAGGTGGAAAGTTTCGGTCTGGAATGAAAGGTGGGAGCGAAGGTCGATATGCTCAACCGCCGCAAAGGAAATTCTTTGTGTCCGGGTTAGTTGTAGTTGCCCGGGGTGGCCGTGCCTCACCGACAGTTATTTATTATTTATTTATGTACCTAAAACTATATATAGAAAAATACAAAGTATAGAGAAGAAGTAAAGAAAGGAAAAACTTATCTCTAACAGAGATCTCTTCCAGCTTTCCTGGAGAGTAGGATAAATAGTACTAAATATAAAGCGGTGCAGGTACCAAAGGGGAAAAAAGAATGACAATAAGAACATACTTATTGTTTCTTTATTTATTTAATGTTAGAAAACTGCGTCCATAAACATCAGTTTTAAGATGGCTTCACTTGACATGGATAACTATCGGCGAAGACTAGCCGGCTTTAGGTGATTACACTTCCTGAACGTAAATTTACAGTGGCGTATACCTCACGTTCTCAGTTCTACTTGGAAGCAATGTAATTATACCATATTAAGAATTAATTACTGTTTTTCATTTTGTTATAGAGTATTTAAATACGTCAGTACACCTTTTTATGTAATATAAATAAAAACTTAATCTTTTGATTTTACTGTAATCGATTTTCTATAATCGTATAAACGTTATTGGTCATTTACTAACATCACTAAACAAATTGTCAATTTGACTTTTGTCATGTTGGAAGTAGTGAAATTCCCAGTCAGTTGTTTAGCTAAAATCGTGTAGTTTTCAACATATTATTTTAAATATTGAGGGTGTTTTACTAAGAAAGAGACTAATGTGGCTATATTTAGGTCCAAGGTAGTGATATCTCACCTGTATTGGTGTATACAACTGAAAACTTAGATGTTATAAGTGAAGATGTCTCGTAATAGGTGCGACGGTTTACTTGCGAAGGTCGATTTTCCACTTTATACGCTTCAGACTCTCACAAATCGGCATGTCCTCGTAGCAGGAGGCGGAGGAGCTTCGAATACGGGCGTAGCGAATGGATTCGTAAGTGTTGAAAATAGAAACACGTTCAAAACATGAATGTGTGTATACGTAAGCTTTACATCGATGTGCGTCAAGAATTTTATCACAAAACAACTTTTACTGACTTTGTTCTTTATTACGTCATGTAATGGCTTATACTTTTATATAATTTTTAGGAAATTTTTGAACTATCACACAATGGCACTAGATTTGTTGCCGAAGAGGTGATGAGGTACGAAACGGGCCCGAATGTGGTGATGACATGTTCGGTGCGGAATTCCCAGAATCGCATATATCTCGCAGCGGGTCAGGAAAGCCACTGTCAATTGTACAAAGTGAATGTAAAAATGGTTGATGCTGCAGAGATGCGAAGAGGCAGTTTTCGTGCTGAGAATGGCCTGGTGCGTCGCCGCAGAACAGTGTCCGAAAACGATAATATATCAAAAATGGAGAAAGAAAAGCAAAACCACACTACAGACAAAAGAATGTCATTTGAAATACGGCCATGTGATAGTGTACAAACAGATTTCGCGTAAGTTATATTTCAATGTAAATTTTGCACTTGCACAAAAGAGGCATGTGTATGCTTCTTGATCTTAATTACATCTGGATTTGACAGCAGCATAACAGCTATGAGTTTACTTGAGTTATGATAAACCAAATATTATAAAAGATTTAAAAAAAAAAATTATTTATCATGACCTCCCTTGATACCTAATAAAATGGTCAAGGTTTTCCAGAATATAGTAATTTTACATGTGTAATATTTTTTTATCAGTAAACATCAATTTCTATAAGCTTTTATTTCAATTCCAGAAAAGACCCGTTGCTGAGGGTGGTAACAGTCAGTCACAATGGTAAATTAATGGCCACCGGTGGAATTGATGGTAAAGTCAGAGTGTGGTCATTTCCCAAAATGCAATTATTATTTGAACTCACTGGACACACTAAGGAGGTATGTAATGGTTATCTCTAAATGTTTTTAATTATTTAAATATGGGCTATACAGGGTGTAAAAGACATTGTACCGGATAAACATCCGATGGATTCAGTATATAATTCTAGACTCCCCAGTGGTGGAATTTTTCACGCGGATCGACTCTTCCGAATCAGTGGTAGATTTTAAATTAAATTGACGATTCATCCGTTTCCCGGCCCGAGGAGTGTTGCCAGAGGAATTAATATATTATTTTACAGCTAAAGCGACACGGACGCCGAAAAAGGAAAAAGTTGGGAGATTTAGTGCGCCCTCCTTCGCTCGGTCCACCTTTGTTCGCGTAGATTTGTTAGACTGTCGCTCTACATTTGAACCTTTCCTTTTGTGTTAAAGAGCGCTACAAGGTAATCTAGTTTTTACAGCCACATTCTATTGAAGTTTTATGTAATAATACCACATTTTAATACGCGCATTAGATTCCTTTTCACGTTTATATTCCTTTATAATTTTTATAAAATAGAATACTTTTTTACAAAATAGATTACATGAGCCACTGAAAGGCATACCAAAGATTCGAGCATTGTGGCTCTGCCTCCTGATAGAGTCCATAAGCAATTGGTGTAGCTGAAACCGGCTAGAAGGCATGCAATAATTGTTTTCAGTATTAGGTATTCAGAAATAAAAGGTCTTATTTTGGTCAAAAGGCATGTACGAATAAATTCTTGACCGAAGAAAATACAAAATACTTTACAGTCAGTAAATATTCTTATTATGTAAGGTTCCGTATTATTATTATTTTTAATTTTTATTTGTAGCAATAACTGTTCTTGTATTTTTGTTAATTTGATGTAGTGGCAATGTTGATCAATATATTGGGTAAGTTCAATGTTATTGAATTTAATTTAAACAATTTTAGTCGAAAACTATCAAAAGTCACCGTCACAGGTTAAATCGGTCGATACTGTATATTGTAAATGAAGCGACCTCCTTAGCCTCAGGACGGACGGACACGCAAACGATCGACTGTCTGGATATAGCCTTCCGCGAAGCCATTTCTATGGCCGACCCATTTAATGGTCGGACAATGCCGGGCGTGCGGGACGATTTGTCAGGGAAATGAATTTCCACAAAGGCCAGTCGTCTGAATGGAAACTTGTTGTACGGCCGTTTTAATTTCATAAGTCGTTTATCATAATCAAGCAGCAGTAGAGTGGGGGAGTGGGGGTTGTACCCATGTCACTGCGAAGAAAACGTCATACGGCCTCGGACAATGCGGCGTTTTGTGCGGAAATGCGTTGAAGGAATGCGAGGAAAACTTTCGACCCAGCTTTACAAATCAAATTATGACGGACTGTCATATCGTCTTAAGCCGTGCTTTTTTAATTAGAGGTAAGGCCACACTTGCACTCTACCAGTACTAGTACCTCTTTTTCACATAAGATCGGCGTGAAGTAGCGGCAATGTTGTCACGTCACGTGATGATATTGTTGTCGCGTTTCTTACTGTTTGTGAGAGTTCCCGGTGGCCTAAACCACTCTTAAAGCCTGGCAGCGCATCTGCGAGCCTACTAGCGGTGCAGATGTTTATAGGCGGCGGTAGTCACTTAGGTTAACCGCATGCCTGTTTTCCCCGTGTAACATTAAAGAAAATCCAGTGTTACTATGTGATAAATCCGTAATTTTATCTTCTGAGAGAGGTAGAATAGTTTTTATTATTTATATACTTTTTCCTAAATCACTCAGCACCAGAAATGCGTGGGCGGGTTTGCTAGTTTCATAATAAATTTTCATACACGTTATGCATATCTGAGAAAAGTTTGTTAGTATCTAATTAATTATGTTGTTAAAAAGTGTTAAGAAAAAAAGATACCCGATTGAGCTGGTGTACCCCATCAGCTCAGTCGGGTATTTTTTTCTTGCATTGAACATAGTACTTTTTGGATATTTTTTTACCCGTCTACTACTAAGCTATGCGGGCTTTAAATCCACAATGACGGCACCGCAAGTGCACTTTCCATAATAGCAAAGCTAATGATCTATGCAAATTGACAAATTGATCGGCGATTCCCAACATTCGTGGAAAGGAATTACCAATGAGCGTTTACGTCCAAACAACTATTGAAGCGAAGCAATTGTTCACAAAGTACATTCATATTTTTATTGTGAACAAACAGACACACTTTAACATAATGTCACTTGTTTTGGAAGTTTTCTTATTTAATAACTACGTTATAGTCGTTGTCAACTTTTGCCACATTCCTTTACATTTCAGCATTCTTATAAAAAGGAACTAATGATATAAACATCTTTATGTGTATTATTTTGGTTGCCATATTTTTTCAACCTTTGCCATTAAAAATCCCATCAAAATCGAGCTCCAAAAATTATCCTAGGCAAAACTGAAGATGGACAGAGAAACATAACATATTACACTTCTACAACTTTCTTCAACAACCTTCTTCTACAACCTTCTACAATCTTCTACAACAACACTTCTTTGAAGTTTACTTTTTAACTAACCATTTAATGTGAGTGAGGAGTTAAAGACCACAATTAAGAAGCTGAAGAAATTGCGGTTTTCCTTCTTTGAATGGTATACTCCTCGGAGTATGTATAGTTGAAGTCAAAAATCTTTTATTCATATAGACTTTTTTATAAGTACTTATGAACGTTATATGTATAATAATATTTTTTTAAAATCATTATTTATATAATTTGGTGATAAAATTTACAACTTAAAATCTAAGTTTACGAAGGTTCCTAGCGCCCTGCACTGAGAAAAACCCGCAACAAATTCAGTCGGGTAATTTTTCGTCATCACCGTTTTTTACAATAATTCAGATTTGGTTAGAGCAATTTATTTACAAGATTTATGATGATTCAAATAATATAGTATATGTATAGAAATCAATTATTACGATGTAAAATTTAATCGCTGCCAAATATTACAAACGCCAGGTAGGTGTTTTATTGTGTAACATACTTTCGCCATATAGACGTTAGGGCGAGCGATCGGAATCTAAATAATAAAGATCGCGAGCAGTAGGGTAGGGTAGGCTTGTTCCTACAAAATTGGCGTAATAAAAGAGGAATGCCTGCGAAAGTTTCGCAATAAAGCCCGACGAGTATCGACTGTTAAGGAGTAAAGAGTTCTCTACCAATAACGGCCCGTGTACATAAGTGCTGGGTTATTTATAACTGTTTAAAGTTTGCTCCGATTCCACAATGATATATCTTTAGAATATATAAAAATATGTCTGTGTGTATACTTAATAATATAATGAAATATTTTGGAAAATTTAAAATTGCAATTCCATTTTGATACGGTGACAAGATACATACAGAAAAAACCTAACTTAATCAATTTTTTTTCTAAATTCGTTAACCGCAAAAAACAAGAAATGAAAGGAGCCTGTTGTAAACAGAAACAAATATATCTTATGTCATTAACAAAAGGAATTACAGACGTCGAAGTTGAAGAAAAACCAATAGACTAATTGCGGGTCTGACGCAAAATAACGCTAACGTTTCCAGGTGCAAGTAAATATCGACCCTACATAATATATACAGTGTGACTGGTGAGACACTTACAATACCTAAAGAGAGTATTCGATATGCGATTCTGTTTATAATTATGTTATAAGAATAGGTTCTTAATTTTAGACCAAATTTCCTTAAAATTAGTGCCTTACGTTATGTAAAGTTGCTGTGAAATAAGATTAAGTGGTAAGGAGGATTGTAATGTAGATAGTGTCTAGTCAGTTATAAAAAAGCTTTGATGACGGCTGTCAGTCGGAAATAAACGCGTAATCGAGCTCTATTTTGGTAGTATTATTGATTACAGTTTTCTAATTCCGCGCGACGTGACAATACGCGAGTGATCAGTTTCTGTTGCGACTATATGTAGTTGGAATTATGTCGTATCAATACACAAAGGAAGACTATGGTCGTGCGTATGTGGTATGTGCGATTCGAATGAGTGAAATAGGTGCCAAGGTATTTGTGCCTGTCCTAAGCCAGGACTAAAGTATGGAGGGAAAACTGATCATGCTGTTTCATCAATTATAGCCTGCTACACGTTAGAATGTGGGGAGGTCTCGACGTAAACAATTGTGAATGTAAGTAACCCTTGTTCATGGCGTACGTCCACGCTAGTATGTTCATGCGTCGCCTACATAATTAGACAATTTTCTCTTAATCTGACGCAGTAGTTAATTGATATTTATATTTAATATTATTTTCTAATGTCATATATCATCATCATATATCAGATCCTCAATCGTAAGTGTCTCACTAATCACAATATATATCTTGTTATAATGATGAGATCTCTAAAGCAAAAGAAGGCTCAAACAATTATAGTACTCGATATATATATATATATATATAACGGTTGGCGCAGTTGGCAATGACCCTGCCATCCACTCCGTGGTTTCAATTCCCACGACTCGAGCCTGGGTGTATTTTTTTAATTTATATAAAAATAATATTTGTGTGTCAGTCGGTTGTTATCTATAACACAGGTGTTAAGTATCTACCTTAGGAACAAACAGTCATGGCTTCGCATACTTCTAAATACTTAATTATTTATATATCTATGAGATAACTTAAGTAAAAGAAGTTTATTTTATTACGTAACGTTAAATGAAGGTAGTGCAAGATTTTAGAATTATTAATGTGAAGGTAGTTTAATTATTCTAAGTTATAGATAAGCATAAAGAACAGGTCCGAATGAAAGTGAGTCATAATCGAATAAGGAATGTAGATATTGCAATGAATTTAACAACGCTAGGTTCAATCGCTTCTGAACAGAGGTAGCGAAAGGTTGTGTCGATTGTAGCGGCTGCTACATAACAAGATGGCAATGATGTCAAGTGGAAAAGGTTACACCAAAGCAAAAATTTATTGAAATTGGGGGTCATAATTTTCTTTCTATAAATAAAAGATAAGATTATTTCAACAATAAATAAAATAAACGAAAGAAGCATTTTGTAAATAGACACGAATATATCTCAGGTAAAACCAATAGACTAATTGTGGGGCTGACGCAAAGTAACGTGCCCGCTTCCAGGTGCTCGCAGCGTAACGTTTTTGGGGAGTTCCAGGTGAAATAATTACACGCCGGGCGTGACGTACGAGCGCTATTTAAGCGGCCCAAAGAGTAATCGTGGCGATAAACACCGACAATTAAACCATTGCTACGCGACGCACGACTCTGTGCACTTCGCTTAATGAAGATTTGTGGTTCGGTCGCGGCGAGAAGAGAGGCCTTCGAACTTAAGATTGCTTGTAGCGTCCGTCTTGGCACTGCGTACAGCTTTTGAACAATAATATTTTGCTGCTAAAATTTGATAGACCCTCGATATATCAACGAGGTGACGCTAATACAGAGGCGGACTACAATGCGCTTACTGTTTGGCTTGATTTACGCTTATTTTTAAGCAAAACGGATATATTATCATTAAGAAAGATAAATGGAATATTTAGTAGTTTTGCCTAAAATTTCTTTTTCATCCTTTTGGCACCTGGAGTTTGAAACCTTAGATCCTTAAACAGTGGGATTTTTTATACGTGAAGCAAAAACTTTTGGTACCAATTTTCATATCACCAGGCATAATTATTAGGCACAGGGCGACTGTATGTTATATTGTCAAATAGATATGTCGTTGTAATAAGAATGTTATATGAAAATAAAGGTTTCCGGCCGAATTTCGACACGACGGCTATCTCCAGTTATTACAAAAATGCGAATGTCTTAGTTAAATAATTATGTTATGCGAAAAGAGCTGTAAGAAAGCGTCTCGTTTGCCAGACATACAAACTTGACACTACAGCTGTTAATTTACATAGATTGTGTGAAAAGCACACACGCCACAGCTTTTTAATGTATTTACTTAAGAGATAAAATACAATGGACATTTATTCTTCAGTGAAATCAATTGGATTATCCAAATAGATTAGGAGATTGCAGTCTTCAAGACGGCAAGTTCGTTAGTTTATTTAAAACCAATTCGTCCTTTAATTTTGCATAGAGATAGAGTGCGTGAGTTTGTGATTGAGTCGATCGCTAAGTTAAGCAGATCTTACTGCAGCCGGATGATGATAAGTGCGAACAATTCTAACAGGTCTCTTATATCTTCTAAGATATTCATTTTAACCGTATGCTGTGATGAGCAATTTTGATCTGCATGAAATGGACAACCTTGAAGCGCAACAGAAAGTCTGTAGGTAGCAGTTGATGTAGCGGTAAGAGTTTGGACGAGTGATTCGATGGTCGTAGTTTAGACTCCCTGTATGGAAGTGTAGTGCTTTGGTTTCTGTGGTGTCAAAGTCAAATATATTTTATTCATATAGACTTTACGATACTTATGAACGTCATGCCGGACCCAGACATAGCTTCATTTCAATGATCATGTAGTGTAGCCGGGGACTTTGTGTAGCTGCGCCAAGTTTTGTAGTACTTTGTAGTCTTCAAGTACAAAAATGTACAAATACTTTGAGCTATGTATGGCTCCGGCATCATAATTACTATTTTGTTATAATAATGAATAAAATAATAATAATTTTTATTATACATAGTTTATTAGTTTGTATAATAATAATAATTATTATTTTAATCATTATTATCACATTTGGTGATAAATTTTACGACTTAAAAGCTAAGCTTACAAGGGTTCCAACGCACCCTGCACTGAGAAGAGCCCGCATCAAACTCAGTCGCATATTTTTTCTGTGGTCTATGGGTTGCACTGATTTTGTCCCGTATCTATTAACGTATTTAAACAAAGTAATTAAGTTTTTTGTTTGAAGTGGAATAACGTTTAAAGTGTATCCTTGAAATCATTTAAGCAATAAAATATTTTTCAAAGTAACATTTATAACTAACAAAAGACATAAATGTTCAAATCACAGTCGATTTTTTGTTTTCCCTATTTTACAGACAACTTATTGTCACTGCCATACTGTAATTCGTCCCAGCTTGTAATTACGATACAAAATATGCGGGCACGTGCCCTGAGGGAGGCCCCGTCCTATGCAAATTATTTGAAGATCACTAAGCAATGACTAGTCAACAAATTCAACATCCAGTCCACATATAATTTGAATTACTATATTTGAATGTTAAACATAAATAAATGTCCGAAAACAACCGCTTTTTTTATGTTGTCCCCGTGTCACAAACAGTTTATTGTTCCTACCATTCCGTAATTCGTCCCCGCTTGTAATTACGATACAAATTATGCGGGTACGCGCCCCGGGGGATGCCCCGTCCTTTAGTGTTTCACGTAATCATCGGATCATGGCCAGCAGTACAAACATTTGCATATTGTTTGCGCAGTTTTGTTATAAATATATGCTTATATCGCATAATTTCGAATTTACATTTCAATAAAGATTATTTTAGTAATAATTTGCTGCATCACGCGACTATGACTGCGTGAATTTAATAAAGTAAAATATTTAATAAAATTGTCAATGTTATTCCTTGTAAAACCTGTACCTATGAAAGTCACATCAAAGTTGATTCAACCGTTTGGAAAACTACCCGTAACTAATAGACAGACAGACTACATGTTAAGTTATACAAACCTTGTCATGAAAATTTAAATAATTCTAGCCGCTAATGTCATGTTACGTGAGGACAAAACAAAGAAGATTGATCGGTACTTCAATTCATTTCAGCCTATAGGCTGAAATAAAACTTAAATTTTAATACATTACCAAATAGCAGAAATTTTGGTTTTATAATGAACACGTACTTAATATATTAAAATAGAATATACATAAATAAGAACAAACATATAAACAAATTACAATTTCGACTAGATAGGAAAAAATGTTATTGTATGGTAGTTTTTTGGCAACGCAACGGGTCAGTTAAAAATTTCTCTCCGTCCCAATTGTTCTAGAACACAAAAGCTTAACCCTTACAAGTAATTTCGAAACAAATTATGCGGGTACAAGTCGCGAGTTCAATGGCTTTTTTCCTCATCTCAAAAAATTCCAAACGCCCCTTAAAGTGTTCTCTTCAAAAAAAAAACATGAACATTTTAAAATCAATTCAGACATTCTTCAAAAATTTTTCAATCGATGTCAAAATACCTCTTACTGGCACTAAATTATAAGTGGACCCAACCAACGTTACATCAACGTCATCCCCTTGCCATTGCCAAAGTTCTGTGTCTTCGTGCTTTAGAACAGTAGCCTTTTAGTGCTTTTACGAAAATAAAGCTTTTTACGGACAAATTTAAGATTTTTTCATATAAAATTCATACACACGACCACCTGTTGTTAAATAAAGAAATAAATATACAGGACTATATGGGACACACGGACTTTTATTCCTGAGGTAGACAACTTAATGCCTATGTTATAGGTAACAGACGCCTGTTATAAACAAATATTTTATTTTTAGAAATATATAAATACATATATATGGAGAATACACCCAGAATCGAGGTGGGAATCGAACCCACGACCCCCGGTGCCTAAGGCAGGGTCACTGCCCACTGCGCCAACGGGCCAGCCATAAATCAATTAAGAATATTCAAGAAAAGGCTAAGCCATTTTTAATTTGTCTTTAACTACTATGTACGAAAACGTAAAATATTTAATACTAGCCGACTCGGCAGGCGCTGTCCTGTCCAAACTTTGAATTACTTACTATTTCCTACATTCTATGATCCTACAATATTATTCCCGTTCTCATTCCGTTTCCCGTCAAAAGTCCTAAGATTACATTGAAATAATTAAAAACGGTGCTTAAGTATTCTTAAATTTTCTAATTTTCCGCAAAGTTTTTTTTAATTTTTTCTTTCATAAGAACCTTCTCCTGATAATAGCAAACACAACAAGAAAAGAATGAGCGAAATCGATGAATACGTTCACGCGTGATGCCGTGTCCAAGGAAAATCGGGATTCAATTTTATATACGTACTAATTATTACGCGCGACTTCATCCGCGTAAAATTAGGGGGAAAATTTTAGCGTGATGATATATAGCCTATAATAGCCTTCCTCGATAAATAGGTTATCTAACGCTGAAATAATTTTTCAAATCGGACAAGTAGTTCTTGAAATTAGCACGTTCAAGCAAGCAAACAAACAAACCTCTTCAGTTTTATATATTAGTATAGATAGATAATTGTTGCACATATAAATTTTCTATTGACCTCCACCCCTTGATTTCTAGAAATATTTTGAAATTACAGACAATACATGTCTGGAACTAGTTGTAGCAATACTTATGACGAATGAACACGAAGTCAAGGAATATAAAGTTTTCGATTCCTTATTCCGGTTTGTCTTTACATGGTAACACTGTAATACATTACCACATTTAATAACAGAACCGCAACCTTCTTTGATTTCTTATGGCCGTAATAAACAATGTACGCAATTTTACGGCATGATTTAGCGTACGGCGGTCTTTATGGCGCAATTTTGTAAGGTGAATTGATACGCCCGTAGACAGTTTTTGTCCTTATTCGGACAAAAGTAACAATGTCTAATAAAATGTTTATGTTATACTTTGATAGACGATATGAAGCTTTAGAAGTGTGAAGGATTATCGGAGAATGGCTTTGACCCAAACGGGAAAAAACAGTTTACATATTTACAGTTACGAAAAGCAGCCATACTCGACACGTGGTTATATTTTTTTTTTACAACTAGACGCAGACAATACGGATTCCACTTTTGCTCAACAAGTGACGGAATAACACTTTAATCTAACCCACGACCCCGGGGCGAATTTGGTCTCTGCCCCCTGCGCCAACGGGCCAGTCAATTTATTGTTCGATCTGAGGTGGTCATTAAGTCCTCCTGCGTGCAGGTATTGGGGCACGCAGGGCACGACATAAGGTGAGTCATGGATTGGATTTGACCGCATATACCAGATTGGAGCCATCCGAAAATCCAGACCTGAATATATATTTCTTACTTTTTTTTGACTTCAGCCAACTTGAGTCCATTACCATTGATTAAACTCAAACTCAACTCAAATGATATTTTATTTAAGTAGACTTATACAAGCTCTTTTGAATTGAAAGCGTGACACGATAAAGACTTGTCTCCTGTGGGCCTAGCACGAACATTTTCCCCTTTAAAAAAGTGGACTCGTCGACTTCGAACGGTTCAAAAAGTTCATCCTAGACCCTGTGTTTATAATGCCGGAGCCAAACATAGCTCAAAGTGTTTGCATATTTTTATCCTTGAAGACTACAAAGTCAAAGTCCCCGGCCACACTACATGATCATTGAAATGATCATTCAAATAAAGGTAAGTCTGGCTCCGGCATAAGACGAAAACTATAATTACTATTTCATCCACATTCTTAGGCTAATTAAGCCGTTAAAAATATTTAATAAAAAATATATATCACTAGTACCTATTGCTTTTTGAAACCTCTTATTCATAACGATGCTAATAGAGTACGTTCAGTCTGAAAATGCACGACCCTCCAAAGTCGGTAGTCACTTAGGTGAACAGCCTGCTCGTTTGCCCGTTGTTATATAAAAAAAGTATTCATCTCTACATACAAAATAGTGCCAGTATCGTTGACATACAGTGCGTGGTTAAGTTTGAGTATAAAATAAAAACGCTGCACTCACAAGCAAGCGTTGCAGTTAATTGGTAGAGGGCGTGCATTTTTAGACTGAAAAATGTCACTGACTGAAAGATGACATGTGGATTTCACCGAGAGAAATCAAAAGAAGTATCTAGAGTTAAAGAGTAAAAACATCTGATAACATATTTCGCTATCAAAGCCACCATCCAATTTCTTGGAGCATTTTCAAATTCATATCTCTTCTCATTTCCATACACCTGAATATAAACACGATTCGGTCAAGGACTGATAATATGGGTTAGAGACCGAACTCAAAAACAGGCCTCATTAATGTAAAATCAGTTTCTTAGCATCTGAATCGATAGATGCAACTCTTCCTAGTTTCAATACAAGCAACAATCGCCTTTAGGCAGTAAGGAATAGAAATCATTTCTAATTGTATACGACAATGTCATATCCGACTTTTGTTTAGTAACGTGTTTCATACCGGGACAAGGTTAGGTGCGAATGGGACGAGGATATAAGAATTTCGAGGTACGTGAAAGAGAAAGCGATGTAGGAATGCAAGGCTGACGGTTCGAGGTACACTGACCTGACCTAGTTGGAGGTGCAGGCTATGGTGTAAATATTGATTTAGAACAACCTGTTGCTGAGGTGAGGACTTCAGATCTTTTTGAAGTCGCTGCGACGACTCAAAATACGGACCATCTATAATTATGAAGGAAGAAAATGAATTAGGATAAGTTTACTTAGGAGGTTTATGTACTAATTTTGACAACTGGGCGAGTACTAGTTTAGTTTAATATTATCTGTATATTATGTAAGTATATTAATACGTGAACCAAAAACTTTCGGTATCATTTTAGAAAAATTGTACGTACAGAGGAGTATAAAATTTGGCGCAATTATAGATTGTATAAAATTATTCTATAATCAATTTTTAATACTAAAATATTTAAAGGCAATCAATGTAATATTAATATTAAATATTCACGGCAGGTTGATCGATTGCAGGTAGGCTATCGATTGTGTTTTAATGTTCAAATACTCTTACGTCTTAAAAGATTGTTGACTAATTAATAAATTATCCATATCTTTATCTATATATGAATCCTCTGTGGTATCAATTACCTGCGTCTGTATTTTCGAACCGATACGACTTAGGAACCTTCAAGAAAAGTGCATACTCATTCCTCAAAGGCCGCCAACGCATTTGTACACCCTCTGGTATTGCAGTTGTCCATGGGCATCGGTAGACGCTTAGGGGAGAGCCAGCTGCCCGTTTACCCCTTGTTATATACAATTTAAAATAATCCATGAAGCGAAAACTTTCGGTACCATTTCACGAAAATTGTGCGGACGGTGGATTATGGAATTTGGCACAATTATAGTTTATATAGATTATAGAATGGTGTGCGTATCCAAATATTTTATAAACGTTATAAATACATTAAACTATTAAAATAAAACCTCACGCACATCAATATCAAACGATTTACACACACATGTATGCATTTTAATATATGATTTTATCAAAGCGTAGTCATCACGACGGTAAAAATATGGATTGTCAAATTTTACTATATCGTTGTACAAGGAGTTATAATTATCTGCGCAAATTTAAAGATTTGTAGGCGAATTTCGACCAGCCGGAGATTTCTAATATACATAATTCTTTGTACAGTACTAGTAACAAAACAACGGTATTTGAGTACTGATAATGTGATAAACATGTTTTTAAAAAGGACATAAATCAAGACCAAAGACAAAAACGTAATAAATTGAAATTTAAGTATATATGACACCGTTTTACGAAGTAAACGTTGGCACATAATTGATAATTGTCAATCAGCTATGCTATTTTAGAGCATTGATAAACATGGCGTTTCAGGCGGCGATCCTGCGCAGGAACAGCTATCACTCGCGGCCGCGCTATAAATAATTCCTCACGCACAATACGCGCCATAAACAACCGTATAGTGTAAGAGGTTTATACCGCACTGTTATTATATACGCAGCATCGGTTTATTGACAAGTACGGCGTTTTTCAATATAGTGATCCTGTGCAAGAGCAGCTGTCACTCATGGCTCTTAAAGATAGTTAAGTCTATAAAACACTCAATCAATAACAAATCAAGTTTAGAATTGGCGGATTAAAAAACGTAAAGCGCCCTGGTTAAATCCACCAAACCTCTAGATTATTTTTATAATAACTTCTTATAAATTAAGGATATTACTGATATACTGTCACGTTTGGTCGTACTGATGACTACCAGTAAGATGCTCTTGTACTATAAGTAACCAGCAATTACTCGTATATACTACGGAACGAAAATAATTTACTACTTGACTGCCTTTAAATTGACTATGATTAGTTAGGGATATATTTATGTATCTAAACTTGGGGAGTTAAATAAAATAATGAAGTGTCTATATGAGTGTCGAAGCGTCCCATGAACTCCACTGCTGGACATAATTTAAATTTAATACTTTGAGATGCCAAATACTATTTAATTAGAGGTAGCGCCACGCTAGCCGTCCTCTCGGTATGCAACCGAATTGGGCCGGTGCGTCCGTGCCGGTATCTCTTTTTCATATAAGATCGACGTGAAGTGGCGAAATGCTGTCACGTCAAGAGATGGCATCGCGTTTCGTTCGGTTTGTGAGAGTTCCCGTTGGCCAAGTTATCCAAAAAAGCTACCAATTTTTAATTAACATCGGGCTGCACATGTCTGCCGCATGTCGGATGATCTTTGGGTCAAAATCTCCACTTTATAGATCCCAAATCGGAAATGACCTCGCGGTGGACCAAGTATGAGATGGAGGAAAGACTTGGATCGTTATAATAGAGATTGGCTACGATAGCCTTAGAGAGAACCCTATGGAAAGAGGGTAGGGAGGTCTTTGCCCTCCAAGGAAAATAATAGGTTCTAAATAATTATGTATCTATTCAACTCAATTTTGTCTCCCTTTCCAGTTATCTGTAGCGGAAGTAGAGCTACGCGCGGCGGCAGAAGAAAGGGACAAACTGCTAAATGACGTCAACTACAGCAGCTTGCAGCATGATGAAGCCGTAACCAAGGCTAGGCAAGAGAGGGACGAAGCTATCAAAAGGAAGAAGGCGGTGGAGGTAATTGATGATTATATTAAACTTATTAAGTTTTGAAAACTAGACCTGCGGAATTGCTATTCAACCACTAAAGAATGACGCCTAATTAGTTGCTGTATCATAAGGAGGTGGAGGTCTTAGCTTAATCAGCGGCTTTTGAATCGATTGCTAGGTTAAGTAACTTTTACCGTTTGGGTGACCAATTTTAAGACTGGTTTTCAAACATCTGACCTTCGTATTTCGGAAGGCACGTAAAACAGTTAGTCCAGATTATTATTACTGTGATATCAAACTTTCGATTGTACAGATTATGGGAATGACGTCAAACGGCAGTCGGTCTACTTAACTTGCCCCCAGCTAGATCCTCTGCAAACTGAGTGGACCCGGGATAACGCTAGGAAAAAGGAATTGCTGTATCATAAGATTCCCACTATATTAAAAGTGTCATACAATTTTTGCGAGACCATTTAAATTCAATATCATTTCGGAAATACTATAAACGAGTTTTGTAGAACTGCAGGTGGTTGACCGAGGCACGAATTTACTGTCAAATTAAACAGTTGTGGCTTTTTAAAATGTTGAAGATTTTTAATCATAATATTTTAATGCTGTTCTCAGGTCTCTCTAGCGAAGACAAGGGTAGAGTTGATGCAGGCTAATAGTCAGCTTTACGAAGCCGTGCGACAGAAGATTGACCTCGGTCAGCAACTGGAGCAGTGGCAGGTATGTGGAAAAAACTTCCTTATTTGTTCCTGGTACGCACCAACCCTGAAACGGCTGTGCTCTTGTCGCGCCCACTTTTACGTCCAGTACAAGCCTTACTCTCAGTTGAAGGGGAATACATAAATACTAGGTCTACCGAAAATAAATCCTGGTGTTTTTTTAACTCTCTCTCTCTGAGTCGATTCCTCACTGCTGAGGGTTGTGGCACCTGCCTGATAACCTTATTCCTACGATGTAACGCCAGCTTCCAGCTCTTTCAGTCTTCCGCCGTGTGCTGTTCCTGGTTTTTACTCTCTATCTTGCCCATGACGACAACTTTTTGGAGATTATTACCTTGTTTCCTGGTGTTGTGACTGAAAAGCTGGAATGTCCGGCGAAGACAGACAGCGGCAAGCCGCATTTTGATATTTAGTTAGTCTAATATTGAGACGAACAATCTACTTTAGAGCAACTCTTTTTACTTTCCAATTTACAATCGCATTCCTTCTTCCAGATGGATATGCAAGAGTTGATCGACGAGCAAATGAAGCACAGCTCAAAGGCCGGCAACGCATCTGCGAGCCGTCTGGTGTTGTTGCAGTTGTCCATGGGCGTCGGTAGTCAATAAATGTGTATTTTTAGATAAAAACAAACAGACAGACTGCTTGACACTTTACTACCGGAGCGATAACAAAAACAAGCCAGTCTCCTTAAGTACCATGGAGAAATTTAAGTGTCTTCAACTATGAACCGGGAAGTGACTATTCTTATGTTGAATTACTGCTAAAACTGCCTTCGTATCATAGTAAATGGTAATTTTTAATTATTATATACTGAATTATTTTGAAATCGAAATAAAACGATTCAAGTATACAATAATGTCTATATATTAATTCGTGAAGCAAACACTTTCGGTACTATTTTAAGAAAATTGCGCGAACGAAGGAGCACAGAGAGTATGTGGAACAATTATGGTTTACATAGAAGAGTTTGCAAATGTTTAAATTTTTATAAAATTGCAACATTAATATATGAAATTATAAAATAAAACCACACGCACACAGATGCCAAACGATTTACACACACATGTTTACATTTTGCTATAAGATGGTGTCAATGCGTAGTCATGAGGACCGTATGTACATTAATTGTTAAATAAAACAAAGAAATAAAATTTTGTTTAGAGTTGTTAAACTTGGTGCGCAAATTTGAAGTTTATGGCTGAATTTCGACCATGGCTCCAGGCCCGTGAAAGTGCAGGATGAATGAATAACAACCAAAGGATCCTTTGTAAGAACCTCCTGGCGAGTTAAGTGCCCCGACTCGCAAAAAGCTCGAAACTCGATTGCCAGCTGGGTCAAATAAGAAAAATCTTAATTGGCAACAGGTGTGATGTCTGATAAGTTTCGGCTGTGATTTTTATCGTCCTTCCGGCAAATCCATCCCATTGGAAGAGATCAATTTGTCCGGTGCATTAGTAGACCCACTTACGAGTAAATGGGTATTTATACTGGCTATATATTACAAGTTGTATATATATATATATATATTTGATGTCTTAGGGTCAGGAAAAGAAGGTGTGGTTGGGAAAGGGGGAGACTGTTTTTTTTTTATTAAACAAGGGGTAAACGGGCTGGCCGTTCACTTATGTGACTACCGAAGCCCATAGACATCTGCAACATAAGAGGGCTCGCAGATGCGTTGCCTGCCTTTGAGAAATAAGTATACCCTTTTCTTGAAGGTCCCTAAGTCATATCCGTTCCTTTGCTCAGCTGTGGGACAATAAAGGCTACTAAAAAAATATATTAACATCCCCATGATAGAAGAAAACAAGAAGTAACGGAAAAGAAATTATGTCTTTTTTATCAAAAAATCACTACATATATAATATCTATACCATCTATACCACCCTCCCTCCCTGTGGCCTTATTTATTTTGTATAACTTGTTGTCATGTACTTGTAACGCTGTAGAATTACTAAAAAATCAATAGACAATAAACTGTTATTAAAAAGAGATAGATATGTATTTTCTGTACAAGTTATTTTTTGTTGCAAAAAGGCAAATGTTTAGGTAAACTCTTTTACCTTTACGTGCAAAAGTATTTAGGTATGTCGGTGAGTAATTGATTATTATAATAAACAACCTGCCTCTAAAGTATCTCATTACAGCTTGCACATCTGTTACAATAAATTATTGGATATTATAAATTTATATAGAAGCCCCATAATTGGATAAGCCGTATTCTCACGCGGCGACTTTTCCAAAGGCGGTGGGAGTTAATTGAATTTTAGATACAAGTTGTTAACTTGTTACGTTGCACAATATCAGCTATTGAAGTTGATATTTTTAAGACACTACGGCATTTTTTAACCTATAATTGTAACCATACTTTCGGACACGAAGATCTTCC
Source organism: Charaxes varanes (assembly GCA_024363005.1). Classification (NCBI taxonomy): domain Eukaryota; kingdom Metazoa; phylum Arthropoda; class Insecta; order Lepidoptera; family Nymphalidae; genus Charaxes; species Charaxes varanes. Next base: position 1,633,337 of record JANCMC010046647.1, read on the forward strand.
TTTGCGGTGGTTGAGCATATCGACCTACGCTCCCACCTTTCATTCCTCGCCGAAACCTTTCCACCTTTGGTGTGCCTTTCCCACAACGGCTAATTCGGCAAGAAAATAGTTTATATTTACTAGACATTAGCCAAGAACGGATCTTTCGGTAGGGACAGAGTAGAAGTCTAAGGGCTCTCACAAATCTAATGCTTCGCGGACGAAGTCGCGGGAAACAGCTAGTATATGATTATGTAGATTTTTTTGCCCAATTAAATGCGCAGGTCAAATTGGCAACTCTGGAGACGTCCTTGGAGGAGTGGAGGAGCGCGGCCCGGGCGCACGGGGTGGAGTCGTCCCGGGACCTGTCTTCGGCCCTCGACTCGGCCCTGAGCAGCCAGCTCACTGCGGTGGCGGGCTGCTCCCAGGCGCAGTCCCAGCTGGCGCAACTGACAGAGGTTTATTGTTTGTTGTCTTATTAGTAATCCGACAGCGTTACAATGAAATTACAACATAAATAAGGCCAAAGGCGGATCACACTAAATAACATAAACAAAAAGAACAGAGTAGTTCGAAAAGAGCAAAAAGCAACAAGCTAAGTAAGGATTTACAAATTCATTATTAAAGTAACAAATTAAAGACTATCAATATTATATTCATTACGATATTCACATTATAAATGAATTATTATTATGTTTTGTGTGTGTGTATTTAGGACAATGTATGTGTACTTATGTAGGTATGTGTATAAGTGTTTTAATGTAATAATTTTTTATTCAATTTGGTTATTTCTTTTTTGAGGGAAGCTCTGTTTAAATGAAAGAGATCCAATTCTGAGTAAGTCGAATTGTATGTTCGAGCCATACGACGAATTATAAAATTATTGGCATAATTAGTGCTTGCAAGGGGAACGTGGAATAAGGATGTATGACGGGTTTTAGTTTGAGGGGCGTTAATAGAAAGGGCTGAGAGAAGCTTTGGGCAGTCTATCTTACCGTTAATTATATGCCTGTAACAGTAAAACATCACTTTGTTCACGCCGGTTTTCGAGGGTATCTATTTGGTAATAAGAACTTGCCTCATAGTAATTGTCGAATCTTCTATAATTCTTAAACGATAGGTATTTTATATATTGTTTCTGCAATGATTGTAACCTTTGGACATGAGACTGATAGGAAGGACACCAGATGTTACATGCATAGTCTAAAATGAGGTTAATAAAACACTAAATATGCATGCATACTCGAAATATGTAAATTTGTAAAAAAATATATATATATATGTGACGCTATACAAGAAAGTAGATGAAATACCGCGTCGATTCCCTACCAGAAAAGTTAGTAAATCGATTTTACCTACATCAAAACAAAAATTAAACAGTGAGAGCCCATATGTCACATCAGTTAAATGTACAATCACCTTTCGGAATATATACGAAACATAAACGATCTGAATATGTTCAGGACGTGGCAACGCTTAAATTTGAACGTGACAAATCGACGGCAAAGTTGAACGACCTCCTGATCGTGCGCAAGAATCAGGAGAGCCTCATACATCGGCTGCAGAAACGGTTGTTGCTCGTGACCAGAGAGAGAGACAGCTATAGGTATGTGGAAGTTATATTAAACGTGTAGAAGTACGGTTACGGTTTACGTCATCACGTTACAAATGTTTGAAATTCTCATCTTTTGTACATCATAATATGTCTGTATTAGACATAGAAACCTTCTCCTTCAATCGCTCTGTTTGTTGATGAAAACCGCATATTTCTCAAAGGCCGACAACGCATCTGCGATCCCCCTGGTGTTGTAGTTGTCCATTGACGACGGTAGTCACTTAAGAGTACCGCCTGCTCGTTTGCCCCTTGTTATATATATAAAAAAAAAATTGAGATTCATTTTATACATATAGACAAGTCTAATGGCACTATTATACAATTCGTTACTTTTCTTATACAATAGTTAACATAAATAATAAGTTTTTATAACTTAAAACAAATAAATATAACTGTATGTAGACAATTTAATGCGTGATATCTAATTAATTTTGATAGAAATAGCATTAAATACCTGTTGCTGCCGATAAATATTGGTCCAAACTCGAAAAGCTTTTGATCATCTAAATATGTTTCTTTGTACACTCTATCTTCTAATGTTCTTCTAATAAAGTTTTCAAACATTTTCTTCGGACGACTGTCCAACCTTTTAAAGAAATATTCATTAAATATCGCTGATTGATATCTGTATCACATACATACCTGTTAGGTGAGACACTAGAAGAGCACCTATAATATACTAAGCAAATCTGATCCAGATAAGCTTAAACCCGTAAAAAGTGGTACAAACGGGAAGAGTCCTATACTTCTTCTTCTTAGCGTTTCGTTGGCAAGCACTAAATCGTGTCGGCCCAGAACTTAGCCAACTGCGTTATGAGTGGCAGCCATTTAGTTCTCTTGCGTGCACGTATTAGGGCACGCAGGGCACGATATAAGATGGCTCATTGTTTGAGTTGCACCGCACAAACAGCTCAGATATACTTAGCAGTAGGATAGGAAGAACTGTTTATGATGTTGATGCTATACTTAATGGGAGTGTGTTTTAAACAAATAACAGTTGGTATAAATACCTAGATAAATCACATATCCCCGACACAGCTATGTCCACTCGAGAGTCTGGCCATCCACTTACTTCTACAAATCGTCGGACATTGAAATTTCCTTCGAACTGTGGATTAAAGGTATATTTGCATCTAATCAAATCCCCAGGTTGTAGCACTAGACGTTGGCTAAGATCTGTAATTTATCATATTTTACCTTAATATAATTACGATACTTATGTATGTATAAAATTCTTGTGTCACAATGTTAGTTACCATACTCCTCCGTAACGGCTTGATCGATTTTTATGAAATTTTATATGCATATTCAGTAGGTCTGAGAATCGGCTACTATCTACTTTTCATACCCCTAAGTCATAAGGGTGGTCCACGCGGACAAAGTCGCGGAGTTCGGCTAGTATAATATAAAAATTAATTCCAATTTCCGTTGGTCACGGCATCACGCGTAAAAGGCTTGACCAATTTCTTTCTTTTTTTGTTGTGTTTTTTAGTATCAGGAAAAAGTTCTTATGAACAAAAAAAAAATAGGAAATTGCGCGGAAATTTAGAAAATATAAAAACACTTAATCACCAAATTATTTAATAATGATGGGGTCGGGACCGGGGTTAATTAGGATTTTGGAGGGAGGACCGCATCTGCCAGGTTAACAATTTAAAATATCCTTTTTGCCGATGAATCTCAACAGCACAACAGTGAATTGGTATACTTGAATATTTTGTCAAATACTTACTAAAAAAATTGAGTCCAATAATCAGGTTAAAATAATAAACATGAGGGAAGTCAGTAAGATTTTCTTTTCCCGTATTGATAATACAGCATTACAATCACTTAATCTAAGATAACGATGGATGGGAGTAGCCTAGGACTACATCTATGGCGGGGGTGAAGGAGGACCTACACACAGCAGTTGTAAAGTTAGTCAGATTTTATTTGGACAGTTCTTAAAAGTTAGAATTAATAAGTTGCTACAGTCAACTTCGTAATTATGAAAATAATTATTTTAATGAAACTTCGATTATTTAATCTCAAAGCTAACAATCTAAAATGTGTTTAAAAATCATAAAACGAATTTAGAGAACAGTCTCACGATAAAGTAACACTTAATTTTCAGCAATTCAAATTAGTCTTAGCAATGACGCGTGAATGTAATCAACACAACAATTACAATGATTTTGAGATCTTTAAACGTTGATATTAAAGTAATTAATTAATAATAAGCGATAACTTAATGAATTTACCACGAATCAGCTTCCAATTCCTTAAGGAACAATCGCTGTGGCGACTTATATATATAATTATATCGGCTTCGCCCGCGTTAATTCAGTGATTTTGTAAAGAACAAGGAGTTCTTAAAAATATAATCGGATTCCGTAAAGGAAGAAAAATGCAGGTTGAGTGGTGAGACACTTACGATACTCCAGGACCGGATATTTGATGATCTATGACGAAAAAAAACTAACATTAAATCTAAATATCAATTAACTACTACGTGAGATTAAGAGAAAGTTAACCAATTATGTACGGAACGCATGGACAAACTGGCGTGGACGCACGATGACGGTCCGTTTTCCCTTCACACCTTGGTCCTGGCTTAGGATAGGCAAAAGTACCTATTTCACTCTTCACTTATTTGTTTAATAAAGCCAAAAAATGACTGACAGCCGTCATTAAATCTTTTTTTAAGCTGACCAGTTATTTTACGCTGGAACATGCATTTGCGAACTAACTTTTTCGAACAGCAAATCAACCACAGAACGTAAGACCACATATTAACTAATTTTAAGGAAATTTCTTCAAAAAATAATTAGGTACCTATTTTTATTATTTAATAATTATAACGCGAATCTAGGACAGCGTAACCTCCTTAAGTAGTCTAAGTGTCTCATCAGTCACTCTATATAATGAATGTACTCACAATAACGGTTTCTGATCTCGTTGGTGACCAGTACATCTATGTTTGCCCACTGCGCCGCTATGAGGTCCTCACCAGTACCGAGTAACCTCCTTAAGTAGTCTAAGTGTCTCATCAGTCACTCTATGTAATGAATATACTCACGATAACGGTTTCTGATCTCGTTAGTGACCAGCACATCTATGTTTGCCCACTGCGCCGCTATGAGGTCCTCAGGGCTGAAGACGCCAAAGTCCACAGTGCCTTTGCTGATCCGTCTGAGGCAGTCCAACCTAAAAAAAACATCCAATGTTAACCCACTGTTGAATCACTGTTGAGTTGGTCTCTTCTCCCTTATGTAGTGTTTACACAAGTGACTAAAGCTGAACGATTTTCGCGCGTCGAATATTGACTAACCAAATGAATAGCAATTCAACTTGGTCGCAAGTGGCTATAGCTGCAAGACCCAAAGTTGTGTAGTAAGTAAATTCTTTTTTTTTATATTACAAGGGACAAACGAGCAGGCAGCATGCACCTAAGTGCCTACCAACGCTCATGGACATCTGCACCACCAGAAGGCTAGCAGTTGCGTTGCCGGCCTTTAATGGCGAGTTTAGGCACCGGGAAGTTTCACAAACCGAACGAAACGCGACAACAATACCATCAGTTGAAGTGACAAGATTGCCGCCACTTCACGCCGATCGTATGTGAGAAAACAGTACTGGTACCCGGACGCGCCGACCCAATTCGGCAGCAGACCAAAAGGACTGCAAGCGGGGCGTCCTATATAATCAGTTATATTTCTTGCGACACATTAAATAAACATGTATGTGTGTCAACACAAATTACGTATAGAATTGCTATTCTCATTCGTTTAGTACAAATCAATATTTCCACTATGTACACTAGTAAGTACTTATTGTATTGTATATGATTTTATTAAGATATATGAAAATGAAAAGAATGAAATGAAGCATCAATATACCATATTTTCATTTATTAAAAAAATAAGACATTTGTTTTAAAGAAAACCCCTTTTAAAACTGACCAAGGAACTAAAAAGCAATATATATTTTTCTTTTTAGTCTACTAAGTAATCGTAAGAAAGTATATACATATATATACTTTCTTACGATTACTTAGTAAACACCTACTCATATGTTGAAGTCGGTACCATCTGCCTCGGTTTAGCGGGAAACCTTATTGACTTCAACGCATAACTGTACTAGTACTTAATATTTTTTGCTTTTTAGTTCCTTAGGCCAATACGGCAGCAGACTAAAAGGACTGCAAATGTGGCGCTACCTCGAAATAAAACGCTTTAGCACCCATTGCGTTATTGCTACAATTTTTCTAAGTTTATGACCAAGTTTACTATAACAGTGGATGTCCACATGCAAAAATCGGTTTTATAGTGACGGACCCAGTCCGTGGTTCCTGAAGCAAATTTGAGTGTTGGAAAATCTTAAATGTTAATGGCTACGTCTATACTTTCCTCTTCTGTTTTAATGGAAATAAGGCTCGTCCAGACATCGTATACATAATTAGGCTCTATTGTAACATTTAATTGCTGCCTCATTTCTAGAATAACAAAACGCTGTTTGTTTCACGTATTCGTGACAACTGATTGTCATGCATGACAATCGGTAAGTTGTCATTCATTTACATCAGGAATTGCTTAATTATTTACCGTGTATAGAGAAAGAAATGTGGTAAACGCATTAATTCTAGATGAATCGGCATTACTGGGGAACCTATTTGACTTGGTGCCTACTTCAACACATCAAAGGCTATATCTATCACGAACATTACGAACCATCCGAAGTCGATGGTACGTTTTTGTTTAGGATGAAAATATTCGTGCTAGATCCACAGCTGTCCCTTCTTTGTGTCAACGTGGATTGCATTAGCATTTATTAAGCTGTCCTCCTAAATATAACAAATAACCAAAACTTATGATACTAAAATATAATTTATAACTACTACATAATCACTACTGTTTGTAACAAATAAATTTCAGGGCAATTTTGTAAATTCCAATTAGATTAGGAGTGTGGAGGTGTCACTTCTATTAAATTGGTTCTTGCTTTTAACACAGAAAGCAACGAGGTCCTACGCCTTCTTCACGCGGATCTCGACACCTCCAATGTAAATTGTTGTAAACCCAAATTACCAACTTCACAGTAGAGCGTTACAAACATATATATTTTTTACTTTCCGCCACCTCAAACCTTATTTTTAATAAAAAACATTGCTGGAATTTACTAACCAGCCATGATAGTTTTAAGAAATTTATGTATTAGTTATTAAGAAATCTCTGTGTATGTATTTTGTCCCCAAAAACAAATTGGGAAACTGTTATGTTTTTTGGGTTTTGAATTATCTTTAAAAATAAAATAAAATAAATAAATTGAAATAAAAGATTCATTATAGAACACGTTTCTGTATACAATTAATTACATATTCAATAATGACGAATGCATTATTGTATACAATAATATGTTTAAAAGTGACTGTTATATTACAATTTAGTCGTTTGTAACTGTATCTGTGGTTACTGCACATATTAGTTCATCTTTAAACATTACTAACTATAATTGCAGTTTAAAGCTGAAGATTACCTAGATCTTAGAAAAAGAACGGGAAAAAATAAAAACAACTAATCATAACAACACGTTCTTCCTTTTAGATGCTTATTTTGAGGGGCTATATAAAATCTAACAAATATTATTTTTAGGCTTCCGTAGTCATACCAGAAATCCTTATTGTTTCTCTCTGTCCTTCCGACTGTACACCCGCAAGGTCGTCCCCCTTACCAAGGATTTCCAAACTATTAGATGACGAAACTTAAAATTTTCCTTATTGATAGAACTTGCACAAAACTCACTAGGAAAATTGTTTTTCTTTCGACTACGCAGTAAAGTTATCATTAACCACTACGTAACCGATCACGAAGGAAGCCTTTTCTGCTTAGAGCTACTTTAGTAGTAAGTAATGCACTCGTGGTAATGTAGTTACCAACATAACGATCGTACATTGAGGATTCACTTTGCGATCGATGCAATGATATACTATTGACCGATATCGGATTACAAATTTTGATTTTTTTTACTAATGTCTTTATCACGTATCAGATACGGAACCTTTCCATATAAATCTTGTCTTTACACGCTTTTGGACACCTTATATTTAAAATAAACTCATAAAACTAAGCTAAAACCTAACGAAGTATATGGTTTTCTAGTCACGAGGTCAGAAGCCAAATTACTCATTGTACTAGTGCTATCTATAATTAAAATCCTAGACGACCCTTGAATCAAAATTCAAGCCATTATACTGGGAGTGAAGTTCTTATGATAATTTACTGTAACCATAGACAAGATTTGAGATTCGATTGTCTTTGAACTAATTTTACATATGATATACGAAATATCTTGACAATTAGATTTAAAAAGTGGCCAAGAGACTGGCAAGACATGTTTTCGGACATGGTTCCGTATCTGATACGCGATAAAGGTATTTTTTTGAATGACTTCAAAATCTTTTGTCAGATTTCACTTAGAATAATTATCCTAATGAGTTTTCAGCGTGTTCTATAAAGATGAAAAATTTCAAGTCTCTACATCTAATAGTGGAAATCCTAGAGGGATCATCTTGTGGGCAGACAGACGGATAAGGGTACCTTGTAGGATTACAGGACCCTACAAATTCCTCATCTGTAGGTACCTTTAACTTGATAGGTAAATGTGTCTTGACCGTACCTTTGAGTAAAAATTTGTCTCACCTTTAAATATTTCCAAGATAAAGGGTATCCTGTAAATTCGCTCTAAAGTTGTTTAACCTTTTTGTAAGAAAAGTAACCTTCATGTAATAACTGCTTAACCTTTATGTAAAAAAGATTACTCCATGTATGTACTTATAGTACTAGCTGTTCCCCGCTACTTCGTCCGCATAAAATTAAACCTGCAAGAGCCCTCAGACTTCCTTAATCTGCCCCCTTCGAAAAAACCTTTCCTCGCGGATGTCTGCTAACTACAAAGGACCAAAACAAGGGACCTCCTTGCTGAATTTCATCTTTGTAAGTCCCGCTTTCACATACATAATTTCTACAATTACAATCCTAGACGATTCCTGCCTCAAAATTGAAGTCATTGTACTCGGTGTCAAGTACCTATGTTAATCTACTCTCAGAGCGGCCTCTAACCTGTCTCATATTATATCTATGTTTGTGTCTAGAATCGTTGTCCCGGTAACTTTGTGACCGTCTAACCTACAGACGAGATTTCAGACACGATAAGATTATAAGTGATTCAAAACATAGCTAAGAAGTAACTTTTGTTAGCGGCGTATTTACCTAACCACTACGTCATAAAGGCATAAATAAGACTAGCTGTTTTGCGTGAAATTCAAAAGTCAAGTATTGTTTATTAATATGGACTTTTATATATACTTATGAACGTCATATGTAGATGTATTATTTTTTAAAATGATTATTCAATAACTTGATGATAAAATTTACTATTTAAAATCTAAGTTTACGAGGGTTCCTTGAGGCCTGCACTGAGAAGAGTATAACAACAAACTTCATCCGCGAAAAATTGCGAGAGCCCTTAGACCTTTGATCTGCCGTATTCGAAAAGTCTTTTCTTAGCGGATGTTTACTAAGTATAAACTATCTTTTAGCCAAATTACACCAATGTACGTGCCGCTGTTTTCGAGATTTTTATGTTTTTCTTATGCTTTCATATATACAGATTCAAGACTAAAGAAGAAAATTTTTAATTTGGTGTTATTTATTACACTATTGTAATAAAGGCATAAATAATAAGACTGTGTACTAACTATAAAAAATAGGAAACATAACCAACACATTTATGAAAATATAGGAAACATAACTAACACATTAATGAAAGAATAGGAAACATAACTAACACATTAATGAAAAAATAGGAAATATAACGAACATATAACCAATGGTATAATTTCAAATGTAATAAAGTGGTAAAAATTAGATTAGCTTTAGAGCTAAAGAAAGCCATATCCGCAGACGCTAAATCAAGAGATATTGTTATACAGAAACAAAAGAGAAAAACCCACCCAATATTTATCCCCACTAAAATATTCGTAGTGACCACAAAATTCAATTTGCACGTTCAGAAAACGCTCCTTACTCTCGCAGACGTACAAAATGAAAACATGCTTCGGGAAAAAAGTGGGGGGGAACAGGAATTAAACTTGGGTGGGGGCAGGTTCGGGGGGGAAGACGCTGGATGATTAATTATTAGTTTGTGTGTGTTCGAAGATAGCGGTCCACGGCTCGCTGTGTGCGCCACCGACGTATGTTTTATTAATTACTGGCGTAATTAAATATCTGTGTGCCGTTTTTTTTATTATTTGCGTTTTCTCTATGTATGTGCTCGGATTTGTAATTTATTTTTTATCTATATTTTATTAAGGAGCGGGAATGAAAGGATGCGACGTAGAAACTCATGTCTTTGTTTTCTTGAAATTTATTTTACAATTGGTTTGATTATGAGATTGCATAATGTAGATAACATATTTGTTAATATATTTAATAGTAAATATTTAGTTTTATATAAAAGAGGCTCTAATTTCCAGCATAAAATATATAACTTCATGACTTTTACAGTTGAAAGTTAGCCTGGAACGTTACACCAACGCGAAATATCGACCAATGCTATTTTTGCAATAACTTCAAATACAATGTAAGACATGATTTCAAATGTTTAGCCGACGTAAAATAAAGATTAGGAGGTCAATTAGAAAGTCGTCCTTGTTTATGAAGATATAGAGGCCAGTGTTCTTCCAAGACGAGCATTTTAGAAGTTGGTACATACTTAACATAAGGTGAGACGCGCCCGTCTTCGCTTTGTATAGCGAACTTTTCAGCATTCAATGGATTACCTCTACTACTACTACTGGTACCGCTACTGGTACTGCTACTGGTATTGCTACTGATACTGCTACTAGTACCGCTACTGGAACTGCCACGGGTACTGCTACTGCCACTGGTACTGGTATTGGTACTTGTCATGCTACTGGTACTACTCGCACTGGTACTAGTAAGATTATCATAGCTCTTTGGAGTCATAATCTTCTATAGACAACGCGATAGAAAAAGAAAGATGAAGTATAAGACTGTATTTTTCAGGTCTCATATTATGCACCTTTTATTTAATAAAAAATAATACTATTATACATACGTCTACCTAAGAGCTCGCGCAAGTTTAATTTTACGTGGACGAAGACGCGGGCAAGTGCTAGTTACGTATTCAAAAAATAATAATTAAAATAACTCTAGAAGTTAATGATTTAGGTACGCCATTTTTAATACAAAGGTATTGCGTATCATGAGGCGTTAAAAAGCTATACAAAAATAAACCGTGTTAACAAATATAACAGTAAAGCCGCCATTTTTCCAACAAGAAATAGATTCTCTCTATATATGTATTATATTGTTTATATTAACTTTATAAGTATGTTTTCTTGTCCCTCTTTTTTTCCCCCTTTGGTACCTGCACTGCTTTATATTTAGTAATATTTATCCTACACTCCAGGAAATCTGGTAGAGATCTCTTTTAGAGATAAGTTTTTCCTTTGTATACTTCCTCTCTATACTGTGTATTTTTCTAGATTTAGTTTTAGGTACATTAATAAATAAATAAATAAAAAGATAAAATTCTAACTCGATTTTCAAATCACTCTAATGCAGCCATTCTAAATGACGCCATTTTGTATTTTTCCAGGACTTTGTTATCGAGCTCTTCGTGTGGCGATCATAATTTCCCTTGATATCCTTTGGAACAATGAGACCACTCAAATTTAAACTTTTCTCCGCTCAATTTAGAATCGATTTTCGCTAAACGCTGAGGTTCTATTTTTAAACCCAGCCAGTATTGACTCAGTGACTTAGTTTTCGTTACTTATAATTATTGACATTTTTTTTGGGTCACGCGAACTTTTGTGGGCGGAAATTTCTTTGTGTACTATGTTTTTAATTATCGGATAAAATATATATCTGAACGGTCCACATAGGTTCCTTTGTTCTAAAATCATTAATTATTACGTTTTTTTAAATATTATTAAACAATCTTGATATATTCCTGATATCACAAGTAACTTACTGATAATCTGTCAGTATAGAATATTCAGAGAAGGTTTTAGCTTAATAAGTAAGGCAGTTCTTAACGCGACCGGGTGATAGATGTGTCTATTCTAAGACTTTACAAACATCCGACTTCTGCTGTATTTCAGAAGGCACGCAAACCAGTGAGTCCCGATTACTGTCACTGAGTGATATGAATCGTGGTATTATAGATATTTTGGTGGTTCCGTAGATGACGTCAGACGGTAGACGCTCATCTTAACTCACAACACAGCTATATCATCTGCAATTTATGCGGACCCTGGTACTAGACCAGAATAACGCTTGGTACATGATTAGTGTGACTAATATTGGGACAATAGCCCAAAGAGATCGAGTATCGAATGAGGTTCTAACAGAGGTCAGTCCACCCTTTTCGGAGTTGAGCTACTGAGGTTTTATTGAGCTATTTTGCTACCTGGAAGTTTTTGAGACCCCTAAACCATCACTACTAATTAATTAATGAAATCTATACCTCGCGGTAACATTATATTTTATTCTTAAATTGTATTTAGGATTAAGTATGTATACTGTTTTTATGTTATGCTAAAGTTTATATTTCATTACCAGTGCGTTTCTATTAATAAATGTTGTTGTTATTAAACAATTGATATTATTGGTGACCTATTAAACAGATTTATTGTTAACTAGCATTTACCAGCGACTTTGTCCGTGTTAAATTCAATTATTTTGTTAAATTTTGAGGGGTTTTTGATGTTTAAACGAAACCGTAATTGTTTTGCTGAAAGTAAAGCAACCTACGTTATTAATCAGATCAGACTACAGATGTCCTCTGCCAGAAGACTCGCGTTGCCGCGTTTTGAAAAATCAAAACCATTCGAAGACTTAAAAATAAATATGGTATATCATAATCGGTGCAACAGTTAGGAAGAGTTCAGCGACATACATATAGATAAATAAGGTTGTAATAAAATTCCTAGAATCCGCAACATGCTTTAATAAATCAGTACCAGTATATTTAATAAAACCAATTAAAAAGATCTTTATTAACAAAGGAAGTGGAATGCCCACCGACCGAGACTCCGGTACGCTTGCCAGATAGAGTTATTTTCGTAAATTGGCTGTCTCAGCTTTATTGTTTACCTGGTTAAAGGGTGGTAAATAAAGGGTGAATTTTGGAGATAAATGAAAGATTGTGAAAGACGTTTAGGTCTCATGGAACTAAATATTCAAAAATTATTTAATGAAATGAAATGCATTTATTTGTAGTGGTTGGCATCACTTTACACAGTTACACTAAAAAAATAAACTTAACTAGGGAAAAAAAGACACAATTTGCGAAACTAAAAAAAAAACACTTAGAATCAAATTATGCCTAATAAAAGTATACAGTCACAAAATTTATAATATTTGTAAAGCAGTGCAACGACAACAAAATGGCAGCTACTCAGCTGAACGTCAGAGTGACCTAACGTCAAAGAGTCAATTTGCACTTTATTACCGCTGCACAAAGCAGAAACGATTCCTAGTCATTCGTTATTTCATATAATACGGGATCGGGAACGGGGATGATATAGGATAATAGAAGTAAATAGTAAGTAGCCCAACTTTCGCACAGAACATCGTCTGACGGGACCGCTAGTAGAATATAAAGCAGTTATGTGGACTGCTTACAGAAGAGAAAACTTAAAATTATAAGCAAACAACGAAGTCTTATAAGCATATTCTTTCCATCCAAACCTGCTTAAAGAAGTTGTTACTTCAAAAACATAAGTGCTTCAGCAACGGCGTATCAAATTAAAAGTGATAGAACATCCTCAAATATTTAATTACGAGCGGACCCGGCAGAGGCTGTCTACCCCGAACGTTGGGTTACGTACTAATTAATGCCCCGTTCCCGTTTTCTTTTCCTTTTAAGTTCCCGTTCCATAATGTTTCACTATTTTTAGCGTTAATAGCTTAAACATAGAAGATAGATATATGCTGTCGTGTGGTTTTTTCTGTAAAACTATTTAAGATAAACATTTCCTTCATACACTATATACGTGTAACTCTAACTGTTTTTGCAGCGCACGTCAGAATAACTCACAGATGGCCGTTTTCTTCTACTTACTTTATTGTTACATTTAGAACAATTCACACAATATCTTCATAATTTATAGTGTTATTCTGATGTATAAACTATAGTATTGTAAAGTTTAATTGAAATCCACTCAGTAGTTTTTCCGCGAAAGAATGTCAAACATACATCCATATATACATGTGTACAAGCTTTTGCATTTATAATATTAGTAGGATTTCTATTTCATTTACAGGCGCATGTTTAAAATATCATGGACAGATAAGGTGCGCAATGAGACGGTTCTACGGAGAATGAACAAACGGTTAGAGGTTATCACAGAAGTAAAATGTAGAAAGCTTCAATACTTTGGACATATCATGCGACACAAAAAATATCATTTACTCCAACTTGTAATCCAAGGAAGCCAAAGATCTGGCAGACGCCGCACTTCCTGGCTTAAAAATCTCCGTGAGTGATACGGTATGATTACTAAATCCTTATTCCGAGCAGCAGCATTAAAAATCAAACTAGCCTTAATGATAGCCAACCTCCGCAGAGGAGAGGACACTTAAAGAAGAAGAAGATTTAATTTACATAAATCAGCATTGATGCAAGATCATCATAAATTAAGTTGTCTATTAAATAAATTATTATTAGCTACATATCGCAAGAACGTGTGAGTTTTACGCGCAATTGAAGTCAAACTTCTTCGATATTGTGACGTGAAGTTAAAAATAGTTAGCGAAAATTAATTAACCAACGAATTGAGATATTGCTACGACCGTTGATATCTTAATAGCGCACGTGTCGTTTATAACACGTGTTATTAATATTCTGCTTGTCTGTGAATTCGACAGCTGGCGTGCATAACTTGAAGCTATTTATGTCATGCTATGTATTTAAGTACAATTTAGAATTTCAAAGTAGACGATTTCTTTTTGATGATATACAGGAAATATAAAAGAAAAGAGAGTTTTTAAGGTGGTCATAGCTTAATCAGTGGCCGGCATGTGAGTCGATCTTTCGGTTAAGCAGTTCTTACTGCGGCCGGATGATAGACGGGGGATCTATTTTTAAACATGTTTTCAAACCTTCACCTTCACCGTGTTTTGCAAGGCACGTAAAATAGTGGATCTAGATTACTGACTCATATTATTCATGAGGGTGGCAGGCTTGTAGATGCGTTCGCATCCTTTAAGGAGGCGTTTAAAAAGGGGCTTAGTCCACCGGGAACTCATGCAAACCGAATGAAACGCGACAACACTACCATCACTTGACGTGATAGCATTGCGGCCACTTCATATCGAGCTTACGTGAGCCAGAGTTACTGGTACCCGGACGCGCCGGCCCAATTTCGCTGTAGACCTAAATGACTACAAGCGTGGCGCTAGCTCTAATTAAACTAATCTTTACTAATAACTAATCTAGCTATACTCGTGGTTTTAGTAAAGAAGAAATTGTATATCATCTTGTAACAAAGGGTTCCATATTTCAAACACTTTCACGTACAATAACTAAGAACAGTAACTCGATTTTGAATTAACAGCTACATTTTCGATCTTCCTTGTTGCGTAAGACAATATATCATTATATAGTCATCTAACTTTAGGAATATCTTAGTGGGGTATCAAAGGCATAGTTGAGCACTTAAGCATTTACTATCAAAATAGAGATTTCGAGAGGTTATTCACAAATTCTCATATAACGTAAATTCATATAATAGTAAACACTAAGTTTTTATCAATTGCTCATATTATTATGGTTTAATATCTCTTTTTTCGTCATTGTCATCGTTATGGCCAATCCAGTTTGCATATAATATTAGCTGTTACCCGAGTCTTTGTCCGCGTAATATAAGGGAAAATTTTAATAGATTCAATTTTTTTTTGTCCATTTTTTTTTGGTCAATAATTATTCTACTATTAATTAGGTAGCCTATAATAACTATCTGCCCTCAAAAGATCCATCAAACTTGGTTAAAAATATCTGTATAATAAAGTTTTATTTTACGGGTATTCTTCGAACAGGTATAAAGACTTAAATCTCTTTTATTTTTGTTACAATTACCGTATACATGTTAGACAAAAGTTACATGACCCCATAGACGCCCTAATTCCGGTACTGAAGCAAAATCAGATCTGAGAACGCCTACAAACTAAAAACTATGTATCTCCCTTCCAAATTTTATCTTAGTACAGTCGACCAAGAAAGTGCTTTACCATTTTGGATGACAATTCCTACTTGAAAAAAACTTGCTAAGGGTTATTGTAAAACATTAACGTAATATATAAGAAGCAAAAATGAGCCTTTTAACTAATTGAGGTGCAAACGACATTCGACCTTAGCGTGGCAAACCAATTTCTTGGTCGACAATACGTCCTTTCGCTTTTTTGTATATAAAATAAAAACATATACACTTGACGCATTAAAAAAATATATGCAGCCTACTTGTAAATCGAATTCAGTATATTTCACGTTTTCGTAATACGATCCCGGTTTTTATTTTAAGCCAGTATATAAATATAACATTATTCTATTCCAATCTCTTCTTGTCAAAGAAATTATTTTGGTAAAAACGTCCTAGAGCAGATTTTCTTCCTTGGATGCGGATAATCCTCGTTTAAAGACTAAAAGCCGGATTATTTTTCGGGAAAATATGTATTATTTAAATTGCCTCGCTTCGTTAGGTATTTGAAATGAAAAGATACAAGATAGTATGATATACAGTCATAAATAGATTTAAGACCCTTAAATAAATCAGATACAAAAACGTTGTTTTTTATGTCCGACGTTTGCATTTGAGTCGATCGCTATGTTAATTTGATTAAGATTGCTCTGGCTGCGACCGGGTAATAGATGGGTGACCCATTCTAGCACAGGTTTATATTTGATATCCGACCTCCTCCGTGTTTCGGAAGGCACGTAAAACGTAAAACAGTGGGTCCCGATTAATGTCACTGAGTGATGTTTGTTGACATATTGTGTTGATACCGGGGATGACGTCAGGCGGCTGTCGGTCATCTTAACTCGCCCCACGGCCTTTGTAATTTAAGCGGACCCTGGTACTAGACCGGTCTAACTCTAGGTAGGAGAAAAAGGAGTCGTAATTCACAAATGACACACTGACACTTCTATTTAATTTCCATTTAATAGATGACGCGCGTCATGGGTTGAAAAAAAAAACAGTCGAGCCGGATTTTCCCAAAAATGACATTTGATTCAATGAACGTAGATACGAATGGTCACATTGACCTTGCAGATATTGGACGACCGACGATAACCCGCGCCAGTGACTCGAATTCCGCAGATAATTTTATATGTCACTCGCAGATATAGTATCGTGTGTCCAGAGGCGATGTTTTCATATAAACCTGAACTTTAATTAAAACAAAATAGGCCAACTCTTGCATGTCGCATATCATGGACGATGTGGGTGCAGTCTAAGACGTAGTTAGCTTTTCTAGAAGCTCTCACTGCATGTTCACTCTCATCTTAAAGATTTAACCCAGCTTGTATGGAGATTCAAATGCCGGTAGAAAGTTGGAAACACAAAAGGAAGAAGCATAGCGCTTCTAACTTGCTTCTGGAATATTACTGCACAATAATAGAGGGTGGAATCTCTCGTGATGTCGGGCGATACTGTAATAAAACAAGAATGAGAGAGTAAAGCAGGAATATGAGAATAAAGAAGAAACAAGAGAGTAAAGCAAGAATAAGAATATGAAGCAACAATAAAGGAGTAAAGCAGGAATACTCTTAAAGTCATGTAATCTCTGCGAATACACGCTGAAGTAGGTATATCCTTATAATTGTAAATTGTAAGAACTAGAAAGACTTGACAGGGCTTCCTGTGACACAATGTATTGTGTTCGCAATTTCTCAAACAGTAATTTTATTATTATGCATTTCGCAAAGCTTGATACTATCAAATGTTAACTTAGGACTTTGCTAATAGTCATATCATCTTAAGCCCACGTAAGTTAAGGTAAGGTGAATTCACGCACAAAATAAGGAGTTACTTCAGCCCCATCCACTGTCTCTACAATATCTTACGCCGTATGCAAGGTGAGCCGGCAAATGTACTCGTATCTCAAGATTACTAAGAGCAATTCCATGTTAAAGCCGAAACACGACTTTATTTCACGTCTCCACTAATATATATACCTATTTTTAAAACTTAGTCTGTCCTCAGATTTACTAGTACACAAAATGAAATGTCAGAGATTCGTATAAAGTCAAAGGAATTTGGGTAATTTCTGTGCCTTCAAATCAAGCTTCACTAGCTCAACGGCAGAAGGGATGAACTGAAATCCGCAAGGTGCCTAGTTCAAAACCTCACGCCGCTGGAGTATTATCACACCCACTCCTTACACAACTTAGTTGCTATACTGTTACCAGCAATGAAATCAGAATTCACACGTATATCATCCTTGATGTTACAGCTATGTAAGTCGTATAAAATGAAAGCACGAACCTTCATTAGACGGCTGTTTTCGAACGTTAAAGTTAGTAAAACTATCGGGAATGTTCGTGCTAGGCCTTTAGAAGTCACTGCTAACTGTGCGAGCGGTCCACTCAAACAATTCACACCCGTATTTTTTTTTTATATATTAAAAGGGGGCAGACGAGCAGGCAGCAGGCACCGAAGTGCCTACCGGCGCCCATGGACATCTGCACGCCCAGAAGGCCAGCGTCATAAATTACGTCACACGAATTTTACGACTTTTTAACTCCCCCTCCCCCATCCTTATCACTTCTAACACAAGGAAAGGGGGGCCCCATTGTCGTGACATCACATATTTTTCAATTTCATGCGTGTATTAAAAATAGTTAAAGGAAAACAACAGTTTTAATTCTTTTTTCAATTTCTTATTTAATGCCCCCAGACCGTTTTAACACAATATCACATTTTGGTGATGCCCTACCACACCCTTAAGACGTGAAGTAATTTATGGATGCCCAATTAAACATGATTGATGATGACGGTGATGTCCCAACTGGTTTCGGCCACGGCGAGTGTATCAACTCCTTTGAATTTTACCTCCGTGCGTTCGCATATGGCTTATGTAGCCAATTTTATTTTTAAAAGTTCTCTTGCATACTAGGAATGTGACACACTATTTGAGTAAGTATATTTTAATGCCACAGGTGTTGGGGCTTTTAGTCATCGTGCAAATATCATACCTTAAACATAAAGCCTGTGCTAAAGATTACGTTAAGTGATGAGCACTTATTGACCAATCAATACTTTTTACGCAATAAAACTACTTACGCCTATTATGTTCTTTTTTTAATAACTTAATGCATTTAATTAAAGCGGAATTATAAGATAATAAAAGGAAATTATACTAGTAAATCTTATTGTCTTTTCTCAGCCCCATTGTACGATAATTATTGTAAATTTGTTCGTGTATTTGTAATCGTATAACTAATCGAGGTAAAAACAACACGGATAAGTTTTTAGGGTTCCGTACCTAAAAGGAAAAAAAGGAACTCTTATAGGACTATAAGAGTTCCTTTTTTTTTAAGAATCCGTTGTCCGTCTGTCTATCTGTGGAGACGCAGGAAGGCGTAGAGCTTTTAAGTTGAAATTAATAGCGAATTTGCGGTTCCTTGAAGCAACTCTTTAAGTGTATACAATCAAAAGATGTGGCTGTTTATGTTACATTTAGTCTGCATTTGTAGTGTCTTTGGTCTGCCGACATATTCGGCCGACGCGTCCAGGTACAAGTGACTCTTTCTCACATAAGATCGGCGTGAAGTGGTGTTGTTACATCAAGTAATGGTATTGTAGTCGCGTTTCGTTCGGTTCGACTTCCCGGTAGCGTAGTCTCGTCTTTAAAGGCTGGCATCGCATCTACTAGCCTTCTGGTGGTGCAGATGTCCGTGTCTGTAGTCACTTATGTGAACCGCCTGCTCATTTGTCCTTTGTAACATCAAACAAAAAAACAAATTCCTATGCAAAGACCACCAAAACCTATAGGGTACTTTCTGTTGACCTAGAATCATGTAATTTGGCAAGAAGCTATATCTTAAAGGACAAGTATAGGAAAAACTTCGGAACTAGTAAATTTATAGTTAAATCAGAAAAAAAGACTGCCAAATTAAAAATACAAATTATGAAACGTATAAATCATAAAATATGTTACTAAAGTATTTCGTGATGGTACGGAACCCTTAGTGCGCGTATCTGACTCGCACTTGCTTGGTTATTTTTTATTCTATTAATGTTGGAAGAATAAGAGATACTTTAAGATGATCGTACATGTAAAAAGCGATGTGTTTTTTTGCTCCGTGGACTCCAAAACGCCTGTATCTATTTAATAAAAAAAAATTGATTAAATGCTCCCAGCATCTTTTAATTATTAAAATTATAACTTACAGCTGTAGACATGTCGATTAGGTATAGTAGAATGGCGAGAACGCCTACGGAACTCATGTGCAGACCGCATACCCCTATTTTGTTCTATCGACAACGTAAACTGTGGTACTAAACTATGTCATATCGCCTTCAGAGGGATAGAAAGGACTGTAATCTAGGAATAGGCACTTTGTTTACAGCCCAATTTAATTTTATATCAACAAATTTTGATATTTCAGTTTTGATACGAAAAGTGTACTGAATAATTGACAATTGGGCATAATTTACATCTGCAGTGCGGTGTTTCAATACAACTATGCATTTTAAGCCCTTAAAAATAATTTTATCTATTTTAGTAGATAGATATGAAAATTGTAAGATTTTACAAGTAAATAACATTTATATTATAAAGTCATCCTTATCTTTACGTACACAATAATAGATACAATGTTGATAGTTAGAAATCTTAAAAAGTTCGTAAAATACAAAGTAATAGGATATAGAATTTTTTATATTGAAAACACTTCAAAAAATCAATAACAGGAGTACTTTTCGGGTATGCCTAAATATATTCTCATTTTTGCGTCTCATTCCTATTTTATCTAATGTTTAAAATTCAGTTTAGAGTTTAGCAAATAATTTTTAACTATAATATCGATATGTACAACATTAGTGTCGCAACACTGTTTGTTTTGTTAATGAGTTTAGCAAATTGTACAAAGCATATATTTAACTTTGGATTGCAGGAGAGTTTTTCATTCGACACCTCAAATTATTGTTTATTCATTAGCGTTAGCTTAGTATTATTTATATTGGGTGGTCAAGTGCATTAAACATATTGAGTGAAAATGCAGTTGAAGTTTCTTTATAACTTTTTATAATCATGTTGTAAAAATCACTATACACTTTGATGTCTTTTACATCGTAAATATTTCTGTGTCTAGTGCGTAGAAGAAGTATGGATATTCCATTTAGTATGTGGAAAGGCACACAAAGGTGAGAAGTGTTTGGCGAGGAATGAAAAGTGGGAGCGTAGGTCGATATGCACAGCCGCAAAGGAAGATCTTCAGTCCGGACTAGTTGGATTTGCCTGGCTGAAAGTTGTTTTGTCGGAAGGGGCTTCAATAGCGATCGTGTGTAAAAAACTTCGCAAGCGTGAGTTAGATTTTGTGTGGTACGCGACAGCGTTTGTACCGCGTTCGTCGACACGTCCGCACAGCGCCAATTTGCCTTGTTGCATCGTTCCACGCGACATCAACGCCATCAAAAGTTCCGCCTGTAGTATAGCCTATAGTATAGTGCCATATAGTAGAACATACAGCATTAAATTATCAAAAATCACAGACAGACAATTATTTTTTTATGCACAAAAACAGTATTTATGAATACTTTAACGGATACACAGATATTCTACTCATGTTAAGCTTTTAAGAGCTCGTGTTAGGAATGACTCCGAAGATATCCTAGGGGAGTCGGGATTTGATTCAAACACCTTACGAATTATATTCGTTCTTTCTAACGTTGTTCTACAGAGAATTTAATTTTATTTAATAATAAGGATAAGACTTGATGTGAGACCATTTTTATATCAAAGATTTCTTGCTATTGAGACTAGTTTTCAACATTGAGATATTAATAGCTTAAGTAACGGCTAAGGCAAGCAATAACCATCTTAGTGATTAACTGTGACACAAACGACTGTATC
Source organism: Charaxes varanes (assembly GCA_024363005.1). NCBI lineage: Eukaryota > Metazoa > Arthropoda > Insecta > Lepidoptera > Nymphalidae > Charaxes > Charaxes varanes. The sequence continues at coordinate 1,655,078 of JANCMC010046647.1, forward strand.
TAGAATATGATTAGCAGTAATACAAATCGTAAGATCTGTAATAAAGGTATCGAAACTGAAAACTATTTGCCGCTTTAAAATGGCAGTCTAATTTAGCATGCCTCTTATACCGGGGCCAGACATAGCTTCATTTGAATGATCATGTGTTGTGTGGGGCGAGTTAAGATGACCGATTGCCATCTAACGTCATCCTCGGAACCTCCACGATCTCTACAACCTTACGACTGATATCACTCAGTAACATTATTCGTTTTCACTGTTTTACGTGCCTTCCGAAACGCGGAGGTGGTCGGATATCGAATATAAGCCAGTATTAGAATGGGTCACCCGTTTATCACCCGGTCACAGCAAGTGCTATTTAACCTAACGATCAACTCAAATGTTAACCACTGATTAGGCCATGTAGTTCTTAGCTGTAGTATGGTGTGGGTGTATGCGTGGTGAACTGCTCTACAAACTCTCAAATGCGTTGCTGGAATTAAATTAAATAAAAGAAATCACAGGACTAAAGAACTATCTTATTAGACAGTTCTTAAGTCCTTGAGACGTATTGTGTGATTTATTATTTATATAGTAACCTAACCTTATTAGGTTACTATATTATTAGTATTCTTTAAAAATGAATCTCTAATCCTATTGGAAAATATGTACTTTTTAGTAGCGAACATTGTAATATATATGTTACCATTCCATACTCCCTTTTGACTCAAATAACCAATAAAACACGTATTATGCGAACACATGTAAAAGCTGTCAGTATCTGTGACTGAACGAAAAGCCTCGCGAGGTAGCCTCGGACGTTTGCCGCGCAATGTTATTCGTTTAGAGCACATGCATTTTCCTTGGGCGAAGCACGTCCTGACTGACGAAGGAGTTTGCTAGGCGGGGCTGCCTCGCGAAGCTACTCGTTCAGTCAGGACACGGATATAGACTTAGGAAGTCTTAAATATCGTGTGCTTTTATAATATTTAAGTCTTTTTTGTATAACTGTCATTGATAACAAACATAAAGTTGTCGTTTCAGATTCATCTGGTTGTCGTGGAAATGCACATATCTGCTGCTCTCTCTGTTGGGACAAATCTTCATTACGATCATGTGTATCTATAAAATGTTTCATTCTACGGTGTCGTTAAACGGCACAAGTGCGTATTTTGTCTCCTTTCTTAATACTCGTGGTTGTTTTTTTTATGTTTATGGCTATTAGGTGAAAACGACCTGTTAACGGCGGAGTTTGCGTCCCTTATGCATCATTGTTTGGTGTTAAAACATCTGTTTATACATTTTAAGCTTTGGTGTTAAGTAAAACATTTTGGTTATTTTATATTGCAATAAGGAAAGATCCTAGCGTACTTATTAAGCACCCAAACGTTGCGTTACTTATTATATACTACATTCTATTATCCTATATCAATTGTCACCGTTCCCGTTCCGTTTCCGTTCCATTTCCTTTCCACATTAGGTTTGCCATTCCTTTTTTACAATACAAACCTAACGTCCTAACAATAACGAACACGAAATTATCAAATTTGGTGCAGTCGTTCGGAAGTTATGCACGTGCATACATTTCAGCGAATCATTTCAGTTTGCGACTATAATTTGAGATATAAGCTATCCTATCTTTTAAGTGGGGTAAAATTGCATATGGTGTGCAAATTAGATTAAAATCAGTTAAGTTGTTTAGGAGTCCATCGTGGACAAATAACGTGACGCGTAATTTATATATATTAAGATATAACTACAATAAATTTATATCTGTTCTGTCTTGCGTTTTAAGTGCAGATAACTGCGTTAAATTTAGGAACCGTACTATAAAAAGAAACCACATATTTATTAAAATAAAAGCTATAGAGATAAAGATATATGGTCCCATAAATATTTCGCTAAGTTTTAGTTAGGGGCCATCCATAAGTTCCTGGGTCACAAGTCCCGGGCACTGCTATGGTTCCTTCCTCTGCAACGCGATGGACCCGGCACCCGCACGGTGTATCCATGGAACGCTAAGAAATTCGTCTCGTCTCTATCCGGCAGTAATTCCACTCAAAAAGGTCTACCGATACTATAAAACATGATAAAACAGAAACTTATAACACCACACGAGTATTTATCTGCACACGAGTATGTGCCAGAAGTTCTTAATTAAGGGCTAAATATTGCGAATAAACTATAATTTGCGAATTCTCACGTACACAATTGAGAATTACGTTGAAATAATGTCTACTTTGGCACGCTATCAACTCGGAGCTGGGCCAGTAAACACAGCGGTGGTGTTTAGCATCACCTACGAAAAAGTGCCACGTCTCCATCGCAGTCAAACAAACCGTAAAAGCGGCAAAACAAAGACGATTCCGCCTCAACTAAGCTGACATCTTCAAAGGCTCCATTAAATCATTGTAAACACGACGAAACAACATGGTTGTTTCCAAAACTCTTGTCATTGACAAAAGCGTAAAACCTTCTCGGTATATAAACACCAGTCATCATTTCTTTTATTATTCCGGAAATATATCTATCTGATTTCTGTATTTTTTATTACAAAGATGAATTACTAGCGGACCCGGCAGACGCTGTCGTGTCCAAATGTTACTTAATAGTTACTACATTCTATTATCCTATAATATTGTTCCCGTAGCTTTTCCGTTCTGTTGACTTTCCCAATATTTTCTAAAATTACCCATAACAAACAGACAGCCATTTTAAGTATACAATTTCGACGGAAGCAGATGTTTAAAGCGATATTCGATTGACTGAATGACTGAATGAAAGAATGCGTGCTGCGATATCGCCTTTGACGATATTGCAACACGCATTCTGTCAATGTTATGTCAAACGCCACAACGTGACATTAAAAAAGTTATATTAGAAATAATTTAATATCGTATAGGTATTCTTACACTTATTTTTTTTTTCATGAGAAACTTCTCCAGACGAAACAAAAACAAAAAAAAATATTTACCGAAATCGGTCCAGCCGATCACGCGTGATGCCGAGACCAATAGGGATCAGTTTTTAGACTTTTTCTATATATATAGATCTATCGTAGACTTATGTCATAATCTGAGGACAGGGTACTGATTCCCACGACGAGGAGACAAGCGAAACGCGAAGGCACTACCTAACTACCGGTTGCTGTTTTGGCGTGGCTGTTTTTTTACTACCAGGACTATTGTATAACTGAAAAGTAATGCACAATAAATAAAGTTGGTTTAGCCACATAATTAGATTGATGTATAGATTCAGTGAAGTTACGACGGGTAGAGTAAGATCCTGTAGAGCCAGAGGCGTGGTTTTAAAAGAGATGTAATGAGATTTTGAAAGAGAGAGCCTTATGGTTCGTCGTCGCAACATTTTATATGAAAATGTCTTTGATGGGATCTAACTTTTACTGCAATTTTTGGAGAGTAAACTTCTTATTTGATGCAATTTATAAAATTATTTTTATTAAACGTATTGCTTGCGGGGTGAAATATAAACTGAATCAGATATCTAAACAGAAATTAAACTATGTTAGATGGAATCTAAAGCGTCGGGGTCGAGTTCACAAAGCGCTTGGTCAAAATATTTGAACCCGATGAAGTGGCCAAAACCGAGGGGGACACTAAACACAACTACAGTAGGCGCATACTTGTAAACATGTTCAGACATTCATTACATAATTGTTTAACAGTTGTTAGGGGGCAACGCATCTGCGAGCCCCTTGGTGTTACAGTTGTCCATAGACGTCGGGAATGACTCCATCGAACCGCCTGTCCGTGTTATATTAAAAAAAAAATGTTTGAGTTTGTTTACCACGTATAAAGTTGTTAGCACGAATCCCAATTTTCTTGAACAACTTACAAAATTCAACCGATTCAAGAATAACATCAACTCTCCTACGAGGCAAATTTTAAAAGTGAATTTTGCCCTCGTTTCGGTTGCAAGTTTCGAGTTAAACGTGAAAACTATATCAGAAGTACAACGATTTAGAAACTGCGGTTTTATGCAAGTTAATGAACTAAAAGTTTCGGAGTTGCTCTGTGAATCGATGAAGTTACCTAACCACCGACGTCAGCTGTGCTAATTATCGCAAATTTATGTTATCACCGTCCCAACTATTGCCGTACAAGTTCCTTTTTGGCTTATCTCACAAAAAGTTCCGTAGCTCCGCACTGCATTAATGCAGACGAGACCTCAGTGCCGGTTTCTCTGATTGTTATTCCTCCTAAATTATACCTTTATAGACTTCGAACTCAAGGTCGCTGGGCATGTTCTGGTGGAGATTGATGAATTTCTTAACGTGGTCTGCGGGAGAAAGCCATCCTTAATCAGGACTCTGGCCCTACCGGATCTCTACTAACTATAGACTACCTACTCGCCAAATTTTATTATTGTACATCCCACGATTTTCGAAATGTTTTTGTGAGCTGCTTTTGACCTTTCGCTTTTATATGGATAGATAAGGACAAAAAAAACGAAAAGTTTTCAGTTTATTTATTTTTTAAGGAACCAAGTATTTTGGATCCAGAGGGTGGATCTTCCTTTTATCTGTGCGATAACAGGTCAGATCTACCGCGGGTATGCAACCCCGGACTGCCCTAGCTGCTATTGTGACTCCCTGTGCATCGTCCGTGACAGTAGTATCTGCCTCCTTTCTCTCCTCTCAATCTACGTTATATACTTTGAGTCCATCGCTTTCTTTTACTCTTGTCTATCTAATTAGAGTTAGCACCACGCTTACAGCCTTTTTGGTCTGTAGCCGAATTGGGCCGGCGCGTCCGGGTACCAGTACCTCTTTATCAAGTAATATTGGCGTGAAGTGATGGCAATGCTGTCACGTCAATTGGTAGTATTGTTGTCGCGTTTCATACGGTTTGTGAGACTTCCCGATGACCTAATCTCGGCATTAAAGGCCAGCAACATATACGCTAGCCTTCTAGCGGTGCAAATGTCCAGGGCGTCAGTAGTCACTGATCTAAACCGCCTGCTCGTTTGCCCCTGTCAATATATATAATAGCCAGTTTTTCCTTATTTTCATTTAACTTACAATATCTGTATCTTTAGGATCAAATCTGAGGAGTTAAATTAGTTCCACTTACTGGTATTTCATTAGGCTCAATTAATTGACAGTTAGTGAGAATAAGAATAGAACGTTTCCCAGAATTGATTTTAGTGTTAGAATAACTTTTCCGAGAAGAAACGATTGACCTAAATTTCCTTGTTACAGAATCCCTACTTCTAAAGATAGTTCACGTTTCTGTCCCGTCGTATCGAGTGAGAGGTCAGCCGGCCCAACTGGAGTGCAATTACGAGCTGGGCGACGATACTCTGTACTCAGTGAAATGGTACAGAGATAATGAGGAATTCTATCGGTACATGCCGAAATATGACCCACCCAAACACAGCTACAAACTGGACGGCGTCAAGGTCGATGTAAGTATATTCCACTATAAGTTAAATACACCCTAACATCCATGGTCGAGGGTTCCGTAGACATTTTTATATTCTCTAAGTCTATCCTTTATTTGTCTATATTTAAGACACAATAAAATACGTATTCCTCAAGACGTTATTTTTTTTGTCACTTAGATGAACCGCCTGCTCGGTTTCCCTTGTAATTTAAAATAATCTATCTTCTTCTTCTTCCTAGCGTTATCCCGTTTAAAGAGCAGGGTCCTTAGATTGTAGAGGATGTGGCCGTGGGGCGAGTTAAGATGACCGATTGCCATCTGACGTCATCCTCGGAGGTATTTCTACAAAACAAAATATTTGTGTACAAAAGGCGTCTGTTACTTATAACACAGGCTTTAAGTTGTCTACCTTAAGGATAAACGTCCGTGTTTTTTTTTACGTAGGGAAACCCGGCACGGGTACCCATCCGCCACAAGGACCGACGGTGCGTTATTTCAGGCTCCAACTGACTAAAACCCCACGGTAGTTTCTCCTTACCACTACACGGCGGAGATATGGGAACGGTCTTGCAATGTACTTTGCATCTCCGCCAGTGACGTCCTTTATAGATTCCCTCCTAGGGTGCTTCATAAACGTCCGTGTGGCATATAGTCCTGTATATATTTATTTATTTATCTACGCCTGGGTCAGATGTATTATCATGTATACCAGAATTATCAACCTTTGGTTATTTCTTCAGTAGGCCAACTCCATATTACGTACGAAAAATCCCCCGTTATACCCTATTTCTCTTATTTGATCAAATCCTGAAAAAATACCGACTTCCTGCTTCCGTACATTTATATAACCAGCATTACAGAACAGATTCACGATACATGTACCGACTGAAAACAATCAACCGAATTCAGAACACGGAAACGAAACGAAAACATCAACCCATTTCTGTTTCGTTTCCCCGTACCAAATAGTTCGGAAACAACGCGTATAGGCGTCCTAATGGATATTTGATGGTACGTATTTTTCCACCTATGACTTTTTTGCCGCCCGTCGTCCCGAAAATAATGAACTATTGCTGCTTTTGTTTTTAAATAAATTAAAAACGATAGCGATATCTAATTTTAAATATTAATCTTCAATTTAAAAATTTATCTGTCAGTGTAACTGGTTCACACCGCACTGATTTGATGTAAAATAAATAAATACATAAATGTATATTGAAACATTTATACAACTATTATTTTCATTTTATTACATCAATTATTCAATATTTTTTCATGGCGTTTAACTATTGCAGTAAAAGTTTAACTGGCCGTCTTAACACGGTCCAAAGTAACGACATCATTAGCTGGCTTTTACGTCTTTTTTACGAGTGAACCAGCGGTAAAAGCGGCTACTTAATTTTCAAATGTTTTACTTGATTGACTCGCCCAATTCTTGTCTTAAAGTAAATCTCCCGCGGGACCCGATAAGGCCTTATCGCTACCACATTTATGCTTGACGACACTAAAATTCAAAGCTTCATTTTATACACTTCTATACGAAGCTATGAATTATTTAATAGCAAGAATTCTTTTTTCTTGGTTTATGATACAAGGGGCAAACGAGCAGGCAGCAGGCACCTAAGTGCCCACCGACGCCCATGGACATCCGCACGACCAGAAGACTAGCAGATGAGTTGCCAGACTTTAATGACGAATGTATACCACCTAGAAATGTCACAAACCGAACGAAACACGACAGCAATACCATCACTTGACGTCTCAGTATTACCGCCACTTCACGCCGATCTCATGTGAGAAAGAGGTACTGGTAACTTTTAAAAAAGCAATAATCATTTAATCTTTATAAGCATTATTAACAGTAGAACGTTTTCCTGGCCGTTGAAGTCTATAATAAAGATAATTTCCATGTTATAGATATAACGGAAAAGACTATCAGCATGTCGACCGACTGTGAGACGGAAGGTGGTAATAAGCGTCTAATTGTACGCGCCAGGTTGCAGAAAGGTCCCAATTTGAGGTTACTCTTGTACGCACCTTGCTGGCTCATCAATAAAACCGGTCTGCCATTACAGATCAAGGTAAAGCATGATGTCGCTTTAGAAAATTTTGACTACTAAGAGATACAAGACAAAAACTAATGAGGGTGTTAAGGAAAACAAATTTTAAATAAACTCTTATTTACATTTATAGTATTTGTTAAGTTTAATATGAAACTTTTTTGTGTACACTGTTGGGTAAATTGTTATACTCAAAAAGTTGTGAATTTCATCTATATTCTTGGAAATTTACAAATCTCTAGATTTGTTAAATGCCCTCTTGTCTCGGACCATGTTTTTGAATACATATGTTCAAAATACATTTTCTTCTAGCGTCATTCTCGTCTAGTACCAGGGTCAAATTACATTGCAGAGCATGTGTCTATGTGGAGATTTAAGATGATTGACTGTCGTATTTCGTCATCCCCGGAATCTCCACGATCTCTACAATCTAACGACTAATATCACTCAGTGACATTAATCGAGACCCAAACTTTTACGCGCGTTCCCAAACACGGCGGAGGTTGAATATTTGAAAACCAGTGTTAATTGGTCACTCATCAACCACTCGGCCGGGGTAAGATTTACTTAACCTAGCGATCGACTCAAATGCCGGCCACTGATTAAGCTGCGACCTCCTCGGCACATCTTATAATATCATATAATGACCTAAGCTAAACGTGCTATAGGGACGCTCGGACACGTGTTACGAACTAACAGAAGAGCCGCTGCTCTGGAGTGAGCGTAGTTCTGGGACGAGTGCGTGTGGGGAGCGGGTACGCGTGCGGGCGCACCAGTCCAGCTGGTCGAGGGCTGCCCGTCTGCACGCGCACGCTCCAGGCCTCCTGGTCTGCGCCCACACCGAGAGGCGGCTGAACTACCGAATGTTATTGCACGTTCGTATATAGTCTTTTTTTTTATACTGTAATCAACGGTCAATGCCATTATTTGTATTCGGTAATCGGTTATCTCGTCATACGGTAAACTGAGATGTTTGTTTCTCCGTAGCTTCACCCAATCCTAGGTCATAGCTGAAAATCAGCTTTGTACATATACATGTACAGAGCTGATTTTATAGTTCCTATGCCTGCTCCTCCTCCTATTTGTAGAGTCTTTGACTCTTCGCCAATTTCGAAAACGTTAAAATATGCCCACGGTCAAAGGACCAAAAATTTGTTTGGAATGAAGTGTCTGTAAGATGGGCAAGACATTGAATCAAATGGCCAATACTCTGAATATTATATAATTTTTCCATTTTCTTGAAAATTACATAGATTTTTCAGAAAAACCGGTGCAGGACTTACCGTTTCAGATATTAGTAAGATTCATAAAACACTATGGACTTAAATTAAGGCTTTGAGAGACATTTATTTAAACTACAACATACAGATTGACGAATAAAATTGAAATCAATTTTATTAGTAGATAACAATGCATTTTTTCACTTAAATTTCCTTTACCGGTCGACTTTTGATATCATGTACTGGTATTACAATTTCTTTTATGCATGATGTAATTTACACAAAAATCAAGGATAATGGGTGGTACCTGGGTAAGCCTTTTGAAGAAGTTCCACAGAATTGACGTTCATATCGAGCTGGTCGACGTGATGTCGGTCAATAGCTAGGTAGCTAGGTCACATTTAATTTTGAAATGTGATGACATTTGACGTGAGGTGTTTGGTTTGATTCCCAACCCCGCTGGAGGGAAAAAATAATATTAGACAAACGTTACAAAATAGAAATCAAATATATATTTATAAAGTCCCTTAGTTAGTTTATAAAATTAAAACTTAAAATAAAATAAAAAATAAAAATTGCTCCTATCCTAAAGTGGCAACCCAGATTGTTTATCAGTCACTTTCAAGGACGCATCCATGTAAACACCCATTCTAATCTTTTCCACCATTGTCTTCTCAGTGTCTAACCCGCCACTTTTCAAAACACTATCAATGGAGGGTCCATAGAAGTGATGTCCCTTGAACTGTCTTCTGAAATTCACTGCAACGTTGCCTCTAAGAGTGATTACATACTCTATTTCAATCTCTAGAATACATCTATTAGCTGATAGAACTGCCGTAGCTGTTTGACCGGGTTTTAATTCTATCTCCACTCCAGTTGTACTTCCGACAGTTACAGACTCAGATTTCTCTTCACTCTTTCCCCAACTGGACGTGTAAGAGAAGCTGGTAGTTCCCGAAATCTTAGCAAATATGACATTTAAATCATATTCCACTTCTTGAGCAACTGTAAGTTCTCTGTTAGTTGACCAAATCGTCGTAATAGTGTTTTCAACAGTTTGACTGATTCCAGCATTAACTTTGATAGGTATTTCTGAATCATTATTAAAGTCTTGAGCCAGAATTAGGACGTTTTTAGACGAGTTCTCCTTCACTGTAGCAGATTTCACCTTCAGAATCCTCGATACCTGTTCCCAATTGTACACTTGATACAGGTCGCCCCAAGGCGTAGGGCTTTTTAGATACACGTCCCTCGGCAATGTACCGTAATGACTTTTTACCGCTTGTTTTAAATTATATTTATCGATATTAAAAAGACCGACGTCATTATCCCTAATGATCGTTTTGTCGTATCCCGAATAGCTTATCACTATGTCGGAAAGATTTCTTCCTGTTTTAACATCTATTACAATTTTTGCGTCGGCAATTAATGACAGTGAAAGCATTAGTACTATCGCGGTTTGCATTTTAATAAACCTCTTAAAATCTCGGTCAAATCCTCATGAAACTCTGTTTATTATTATGGATCTTAATTATATTTATTCTGTTTATTCCATCGTGATTTAAACTGAATAAGAAAATATTATTGTTTTAAAATTAAAAAATAACAGCACGAATAAAGTTTAAAATCCAAAAACGTGTAACTTTATTTCAATAAATTGTAGTCTGTTATATATTCGTATCCGTAACTTTTTTTAAAAATATTTAAATAGCAGCCACGCACTGGATTTGATGTTAAATTCAAACTGATAGAAGTCGAATTCACAGATTATTTGTACAAGTAGTTTAACTTTTGACCCCCTTTATCGAGTTCTACGTAAGATGATTTCAGAATTGGACTATTCTAAAATTATAGAATGTTGTAAATATGTATTTATGTTTTAATAGAATACATAAACAAAAAATAAATATATACACGTTGGTATTGAAAAATTCCTTTATTTCATCATTTAATTTTAAAAAAAGGTAAGAATTTTGAAAATATACATAGTTAATTTATGTTTAAAACAAATCTATTTATTAGGTAGATTATTAAATACAAATTAGTCTATATCTATAACTATAATATCAATAACATATAAGCGTCATGTTTGTAACATCGAATTTTTTTTACTATATATGCATATGACAATAAATGACTAAATGTTCTCAGAAAAGGCTGGATCGGTTTAGATGGGACTTTCACAGGTAAGTAGCTGTTTTATAATGAAGGCTACTTAACTCTTTCAAAAATAATTAGGGTTCCGCACAAATTAAAACAATTCAAATGTTACACAATCACTACGAAGCCGAGGGGTAAAGCTAGTCAAACTTAAAAAAAAACATAAGCTGTGAATATAAGGCATTATATAATAGTATTTCTGCTTGAGTTAAAAAAGCGTATGTAGACTAAACCTTTACTGTAAGTTGTTTTGAACTTGACCTTTTGATATCATTATTTAAAGTAAGTCAAGGTAAAAATTCCTCTTTAATTGATGATTCTCCCATTTTCTTATATAAAGAAAGAGTGAGCAAGTGTCTTAAATTAATTCAAATAAGTCATCCTGAAATACATCCTTAAATTGTATATGAATGCAAAGTTACGTTACATAAATTTTCTCATTATATTTAGTCCTTTTGTGTGAAGTAACTTTTAAGTGAAGACAAAAATAACTTGGATTATTATGTAATATGTTATGTTTTCACATCGATAAAGATTTATTTGCATATAAACTTATTAATTACGCAATAACCTTTGATTAATGAAATGTTATGGGTCGTCATATTTAATTGATTATTGGAAGTGTACTCTAGTCCGGTTATTAAAGCTAAAAAATTTAAAGAATATCTTATTTGCGAAGAATATGCACAAGTTTACGTTTTTAATTATTCTGTTTTTATATTTTACTTATTGCTCTGCTAAAATTAAGATACACTTGAAAGTAGCATCGCGTAGGAGTGGAGTGAAAGTGGATTTCCAAGGTTCCGATAACAAATTAATAACCGACAAAGAAATAAGCATATTTAACTTAACTGATGCTTCTTTTAAAAGAGGAGTTAGAAAAGAATTAGGCAAAGAACCCGATGACGTGTATTTAAAGGATCCAACATCATATGGTAACTTGTACCAAAAATATAACTGGACGGAAGTAAAAAGGAAAGTGTTTGTGAAAAGTGTTGCCATAAGTGATATAATTAACGAAAATGTCGATTTAGTCTTCCATAACTATTTTAATAACACTACAAAAAAAATCAAAAGAAAAATAGATGAATTCATAAATATGGAAAATACCATAACTTCCACATGGTCTAGAGATGGTTTGCTGAATGAGGATATAGTTTACAATATTAGCGTAGCTTTTCCTGAAAAATTGTTCAGTTATGATAATAATTGGAGAAATAAAACTTTAAGAATGATAGCTTCTCCGATTGGATTGCGAAATTATGGTTACGTAAATATTGGACCAGGAAAAGGCGTAACTATGAAATTGAGCGCAAAGAAAACAATACTATTATTTAAGATTACTTATATCGCAACTATAACGGGACAAGTAGTGTGTAATTGTGCTCATGAATATGGCAAATACCATTTTTGGGCTCCATCAACTTCAGCTATTATGAAAGCTGCTAAATTAAATAACGAATTGATCACAACCGAAATAATTGAGGTAAAGTGCTATACGGATCCAAGGCTAGACCTTTACGATATATCTAACGAATAAAGATACCACTGCAAATCACTGTTTATGTCATGATATAAAAAAAATAAGTTGATTTTCTTTTATCTGTGTTTTATTTCTGTTTACTGTTTCCACATTTTAAAAATATATCCAACAGGGCTTATTTATAAATGTATGGATATTAGAATGTAAGGAGTAACATGTCTTATGCGAGAAAAGTAAAAAAGTGTCCAACATTATAGCTCAGATAATAGTTCAAAAATCGTCCAGAATTGCGCTGCTGTAGACAAATGGTATGGTATCAGTGTAGCATTAGTAGATGAATGAACCAATGACCTCCTAGAATGGTGCTGGTTGGTGTAGACTATGGAGATTAGAATAGAAGGAGTAACATGAATTTCATGTGTTATGAAAATAAAGGGTGGGGGGCGTCACATCTGCTTCATCGTGAATTTAATTCATAACAACATTTGTCTATACCAACCAGCGCCATTCTAGAAGGTTTTTGAACTATTACCTGAGCTATTATGTTGGACACTTTTTCAACTTTCCTCTAATAAGAGATGTTACTACTTATATTCTAATCTCCATAGTGTAGACAAATGTTAAAGTATAAATGAAAGTCACGATGAAACAGATGTGGCGCCCCCCTTATTTTCGTGATTCGATGGACATTTTTAATAGACAGAGTCATTACTCTTTCTATTCTTATCTCCATATTATATAGTATAATAGGCACGAAATAAAGTTTAAAAACTGATTTATATTTATATTGCGAGCAAGAATAATAAGTATTAATAAAAAAGGAAAATACAAAATACCACAATTCGCCATGATAGCTAAAACATCCAGCAAAGCGTATGACGTCATATATATTGTCAGTACGTTACAATAAGCGATCGCAACGTTTTAAAATGCTCTTTCAAATATTCGACATTCGACATTTGACAACCGCAATCGTTACGGTTGCGGCGAAAACGTCGATGTAACGCTTATTGGATCGCACTGATAATATAAGTGACGTCATGACAACTTTGAGTATTTTGGTGGGAATATTAATCCTTAAATTTAATTTTGTTTTTGCTATAAAAACGCTAATTTCTGCCGAAATATTATATTTTTAGACAGTAGTAGATACTAAAGAGCACTATAAACCTATTTTTCAAATCCGTGCCTATCATACAATAAAAAAGACGAGGCCGTATATTTTATATTTGCTTTTTCCACAGATGGAAAAACGTTGAAAAGGAAATAGTTTGACACTTGTGACTTGATTTGACATTTGACAGAAAGACTTGCAGTTGACATTTTATGATTCACGTTCATGGTCATTCTGCCGAAACATTTGAATTTAATCAGTAGTTTTCAAGTACATTCTTGTTAATAAGATACATTACAAGTTTTTTCAACATAAATTGAGTGTAGACGTACATTGGAATAAAACATCATCAACATGTTAGTGTAACTTTGCCAGTTTGCAGCGTTTCATATTCAATTAACGTAATTTAAATAAACACCTTTAATACTTTATTAATGAATGAAAACTAAAATTACTACACCTGTTGTGTATTTTAAATATTAAATACTAGTTTGGTATTCTCGCGTATGTGTATTAATTTAAAAAAATGTCAGGCTTACTCATTCTAGTGCCTTTATACACCATTGCGTAAGTATTACTAATTGTAAGTACAATTAAGTTTCACTGCCTGTTTTTGTTTCCGTGTAGAATACTAATTGAAATTAGTCTTAGTTTTCGTACCAATATATATAGAATCTAGTGAATTATTTTAGCCATTGGAATCTACACTTTTTCTTTTATATTAAACTAGCGGACCCGGCGGACGTTGTCCTGTCCGAACGTTGGGCTACTTTCTATTTACGACATCCTATTATTCTATAATTTTCTTTTCCTGTTCCCTTTCCAAAATCACCTGTAACAAACAGACAGACAGACATTTTGAAGTATACAAACCTTGGCCCCGCAATAATAGACTCAATAAAAAAGAATTATCCAATTTGTCATTTGGAAGTTATCCGATAACATACATTTTGGAAATTTATTTATATTTATAATAAAATTTATTTTAATTAAATAATACACAAACAATCCATCATGTTTATATCTATTCTTAAGTATGTCTATGATGAACTTTAAATAATTTTCTTGATTTTAACAGAATTTAAAAGTTCTGCAAAGTAATTTTTACATTTGAAAGATTTATTATGTGTAATATTTATTAATTTATATAAACTTGCTGGTGGGATGCAGGATTCTCTTTGATGAGGGTCATTATTCATGAAGCCATGACAGAATTTTGGAAATCATTCGTGAGGCTGTAAGCCTTTCTGTTATTAGAGCTCAAAAGGGACAAACAAAAAACACATCAATTTTGTTAAAGAAGGTTCAAGTATGAAATCGAGAAGCAAGCCTCTCTCCATATTAGATACTGCACCTGACTAGACTCTATTGATGGATACATAAGAAAAACATTTAAAAATCCCAGAGGACATTCTCGTCTCGTCATCCACACCGGACATATTCCTCAACTCAAAGACACTAAAGCAAATAGTACTTGTAGAGCTTACGGTTCCATAGGAGACCAACATCTCTAAAGACCATCTGATAAAAACGAACAAGTACTTTGACATAATAAATGAGCTCACCAACAACAAATACAAAGCTAGTGCGACGTACCTGCTACCTTCCTGGTCGTGCAGATGTCCATGGACGCCGGTAGACACTTAGGTCAACCGCCGTCTCGTTTGCCCCTTGTAAAGTGAGGGAGGTTATATAATATTGAATTTATTTTTTTCACCTAATTTTACGCGGACTAAGTAGCGGGCACGTCTAGTAGAATAATATAGCACACTTTAGCAATCCTCTGACATTATATTAATAGAAAGCTATTAATTCACGCATGTTACAAATTGGAAATGAAGACCTTAATGTATTTTTCACTTCTTACGTTTATTTGGTAAACTATTATAGATCCAGAGCTTTAATCCTTTTGATATGTTTTTTTTTTTCATTTATTATTCTTAAATTCCTTAAGCAATTATTAGAATATCACACGTTTTTTTTAAACGCTCGGATTGGTATACTTTTTAGGGTTTCGTCCTACAAGGAACCCTTATAGTTAAACTCTGTCCGCCCAAAAAATGCCCCCCACCCTCCCCTAGGATTTCCAATTTCCAAACTATTAAACGTAGAGACTTGAAATTTTCCATGTTGATAGAATAATTCAAAGACTCATTATGTAAATTGTTTTGAACGAAATCGAACAATAACTTTTGAAGCTGTTCAAAAAATACATTTATTGCGTATCAGATACGGAACCCTTCTATAAAAGCGTGTCTTGACTCGCTCTTGGTCGCTTTTTATTAATTTATTGATCCTACAAATTTAAATTTATAATAATAATAATAATAAATTCTTCATTCTTGTAACAAAATGGTGTGATACATTTGAATCGTGAGTCCCTGACCCCTGAACTAGATGCCAGTGCCCACCCTAAAGCTAGGTACATTTACCATTTAATTTTACAACTTTTTAATTCTATTCGACACGCAGACGCAGTACCCTCCATATCCTCATCTCGGGATAGACAAAGGAGGACAGACGATCCTGGAGACGAAGAAGGCGTGGCTGGAACTGCTCAAGCGACTCATCATGATGATGCAACTGAGAGCCAGTTTCCTGATGGTGGAATTGGCCAACAAGAACGCTACCAAGTAGGTGTACTTACTACGTTAATTAAACAAGGTTCTATCCACCACCAATAGAAATGGGACATAGAACTTTGTGTAAGGCTCCTACTTTACCGAGACGGCATGGCGACGTCACAAGCTACGTAGCCACGGATATCTGCGGTTGCCAAACGAGTAGCCAGTAGTAATCGTGGCGACGCTTTTAATTTGGCGACGTACCCAAACCGTCGCCAAGTGAGTTACCTGTACGAAATTTTAATATGAATTGTTTGAATACGTATCCGGCGACGGACGTCGCCATGGCGTCTCGGTGAGGTAGGCCGGTAAATGTTAACTTTAAAGGACTTTCGTGTGTCATAGAGTCGAATACTGTTGTTTTTATTTTTAAACGTGTTTTTTTTTATTATTCTAAAGGATTCTTTTATGTAATCGAAGATAATTTTTTTTTAAGATTTTACACAAAAGTGCAAAGCGTTCACACGATTATATGGTACTTGCGTATTTGTTATCTATAAATATTTCTTTTTAATATTTCTTAACTACTGGCCCGTTGGCGCAGTGGGCAGTGACCCTGGCTTCTGCTCCGGGGTCGTGGGTTCGATTCCCGCCTCGAGCCTGGGTGTATTATCCATATGTATGTATGTATATATTTACAAAAAATATATATATATATTTGTGTATAACAGGCGTCTGTTACCTATAACACAGGCATTGAGTTGTCTACCTTAGGAACAGACGTCCCCCTAGAAGACTTATAGTATCAAGACCAAACCTAAATCCTCCTAGGCTAAATATCTTCGCCGTTTGATGGCATTTGCTTGATTGATTAGATTTCTTCATTATTTACAAACACAAAAACATACAGTTTCTATATATTCTATATATTTTTGTGTTAGTAAACAATATAAGTAAGCTAAAACAAAATAAACTTTTGCACAGGCAATAACAATTAATTAAATCGTATTAATATTATAAACGCGAAAGTTTGTACACATAGATGTATGTTTGACGGTCTTTCACGGAAAAACTACATAATGGATTTTAATAAAACTTTATAATCATACAGTTTATACATTAGAATAGTACATAATAAAGACAATGTGTGAATTGTCCAAAATATAGCGATAAATGTCAAGTGAGTAGGAGAAAATTCTGCCATCTGCGAGCTATTCTAGCGTGCGCTGCATTAGAGTTAAACGTATGTATATAGTGTATGAAGGAAATTGTTATCTTAAAGAATTCTACAACAAAGCCCGAAACCATATGTATATATGTATGTTTCATGTTTAAGCCATTAACACCAAAACAGTGAACCATTAAGGAACGGGAAAGGGAAAGGAGACGGGAAAATGGACAATATTATACGATAATAGAATGTAATAAATCGTGTAATTAACCAAACGTTCGGAAAGGACGACGTCTGCTGGGTCCGTTAGTAGTAATTGAAACATTGATCAAATTAGGCAGGATACGCAGTGTCCCTATGGAAATTTCGAAAATACCGAAATCTTGATATGAATATTGAAAAAAAAGAGTTCGAAAATTTAATGGGCGCGTAGGACCCTGCCCACTCACTTGAAGTTACACTCCTTTTTTAATTAAACTCAGTGGCAAGGATGGGGAGAGGGTACTCAAAAATTAATTCAAAATTTAAAAAGACTTACAGCTTTCGAGAGTTAGCGTGCACGCCAAACAATAGAGACAAACAAGGACTGGTTACACATTACGACATTTTTTAATAAATATAGACTTTGTGCAAATATTGATTTTCGTGTGGCCAGTACATGAAAATAGGTCAGCAACGGACTGACCCGCTTCCAATTTTGGTTTCTTCTCATAACATTGTATGCTTAATAGATAATGTATAATACCTAAGGATACAGTACCTCACTTGTGTAATGGTCGAAAAATGCGTCTTGTGAATTTGGGGGTCCTAAGTTCGTTTCAAAACTTTTTCACGTCAGCAACAGGTAGGGATTTCCGGATAAGTTAGCAAGTCGCTTCTGATACAAGGGGCGCAGTTGTGTATACTTGGTGTTATGCTAACTTTTAGATTTTCAGTCAAAGCATGTTTTAGCGAAAAAAGACCAATCTTGTATATTAACATAAATTATGTCACACCAATTTTACGATTTTTAACCCTCTCCCCCCTCCTTGTCACAGATTGCCACTCCTACAGATTGCCACCCCTGCCCCGTTAGTGTGACGTCACAAGCTTTCCAATTTTGTATATGTATTTTAAAAAATGAAAACAAACAAATTTTTTAAAATCTTTTTAATTTCGACATGTGACGTCACAAAGCTTTCGACCCTCTAAATGTGACATTTTCCCTCAATGTCATTTCGATGGTCTTTTACAGTATCGTTCATGTTTGAAACGGTAGTGTTTACAGTGGCTTATAAATGTTGAAATGATTGTAAATACTATTTAAAATAAAAATCTTAAAGATAAAACATCCGTTTCATTTTTAAACTACCCAAATTAAACGATAAAATATTAATTCACTATAAAAAGCGCGCTCTTAAACCTACACCTGGGTCACACATCCCGAGCACTGCTATAGTTCCTTCCTCTGCAACGCGATGGACCCGGCACCTGCACGGTGAATCCATGGAATGCTAAGAAATTCGTCTCATTCGTCTCAAAAAAGATCAATGGAATGCTTAGATCAACTATCAGCAGTTGAATCGATTATTAAGAGACCGGTGTCAAATGACGTTTGTGTCATCAATTAGTACGTAAGCGCTAACTATAAAGCGACACAAACGTTGCCGTAAATACCGCCTTACTCGTACGTGCGGTCCCAGTGATCATTATGAACGTGCTAATGGTTACTCGAACAAATCCTTTCACTAAATTAACAAGCAGAAATTCAATAATGCTATACCAATCAGTAATTAAAGTTGATTATCTAATATAATAATATTCTATTAAGAGAGTAGACTGGATGCTCCTGTCGAAATACTATTAACTATTGGGATGAGTGACTTTTTGCAATCACTAGAAACTGAATACAACAAATAGCCCAGACGGGCTAGACTGTGGACGGGAGGAAATTCGAGGCTGAAAAAGTTTTTTTTTGTTGGGGGGAGGGGGTTAATACATAAAAAAATTACTATGAACCATTTTTCGTGATTTTTAAAATTAACTTTTAAATAATTTTGGTCCTTAGTTCCCATTTTTGTTAAAAAGTTGAAAATATAGGATATTTCTCGAAAACCAACTTACCTCAAATTCAAAATGGCGGCTAACGCATCGTCAGAATATTGTCGAGATTTTGAATTTAGACTGTTAATGACCCTCCCTAAACATTGCAGTAATAAAATTTTTGCCTTGGATTTTTTCCCATTAACCCATTTCTAGGAGCTAATCCACCTGGGCCATGAGATAAGAAGTAAGTTTGTTTTTTGTAAATATAAGGAGATCATATTTTCTCTAAAATTAATGCGCGCTCCCTCTGCCCCAATATAATGCGATAAAATCGACGATAAGTATTAATAATATCAATCTGTATACCCTGATTTCATTATCATTTTTCTCAATTGTTTCCCAATGTATAAGTAAAAGCTAACTCTGGCTAAGAACAGTCGTTACAAAAATAATTCTTAGGCATCGTTCTAATAGAACGCGCATGCGCGATACGGGCGGACTTAGTTCGTGCGAGTGTGAACGTTCGATCAAACACATTGATGTCTAGAAGTGTCCTAATTGAAGTTCGTGGGATTGCATAGTCTTCAATTTGAACACTCCTTACACGTTCTTACCAACAAAGTCCGCTCGCATTGTGCCTTCGCATTCTATTAAGGCGAGACCTTAAGGTTAGCAATCTTAAATAGCAGTGAGCTGGTCATATTGACCGAAAAACTGATCAAAGATTAAAAGCAAGTTTTCCGAATTATCTCCCACCGGAAAGAGCGACCATTAGCGAAGACTTGCTATATACAAGTTGGCTACAAATAGCTCAAAATCGAAATAGCGCCCTCTAAAAGAGACTGCAGCCAGCTGTGAATTCATAAATTCATAATTATTGACAAAGATAATCACAGAGACAAATTTAAAAACACTAGAGTTCGCCAACTGGTCGAAATTGCAAACAAACCTTTTTGCGTACGACATACATTGTTCTATTCACAGAAAAATAAAATTTGACAATTAATAATAAAAAAATACCGTTGTCATGCCGGAGCCGGACATAGCTCACAGTGTGTCTACATTTTTGACCCCGAGGTCTACAAAGTACCACAAAACTTTGTGAAGCTACACCTGCGCCAACGGGCCAGTCATGTTTGCAGCCAGGTTTGCAGGCGAATTATGCCGGCGCGTCCAAATACCAGTACCTCTTTCTCACATAAGATTGGCGTGAAGTGGCGGCAATGTTGTTACGTCAAGTTATGGTATTGTTGTCATTTTCTTTCGATTCGTGGGACCTCTCGGTTGCCTAAACCCCTTTTTAAAGAAAATGTGCGAACTTCCTGGCGGTGCAGATGTTCATGGGAGCCCTTGCCAGTTTGCCTCTTGTATTAAAAAAAAACAAAAGTTTTTTATTATATATAAAGGATGCAGTAAATTCATCGCGGAAGTGAATTTACGTGCCTTACCTACAGAAATATTAAGTTCCTAACTTCTTGGTGAGTTTTTACGGGCGCTGTCACATTAAACTTTAACTCTATGTAAATCCGTGTTCTAAATATGGCCTCAACTTGCTATATATGGGCCGGTATTCGGTCTTATGGGAAGACGCGCGCCGGGACTGCGGTAATGCCTTAGAATACGAAATTAGAGAATGGAGTCACTACGTATTCTACTTTAAATTTACGCGCGGAGCGAAACCTACGTTATCATTCTATAAAAATGGTGCGGAAGAAATACTAATTTATTAATACATTAAATTATTAAAATAAAACCTCACGCACAACAATGCTGAACGAGACACATATAGGTTATAGATTTTACCTTATTTTTGTAATATAGTATATTAAACAAACATATAGTACGCAAATCTAAACATGTGTGGCCGAACTTCAACCACCAGGCGATCTCTAGTTTTTGGTAGCAGACCCGGCAGACGTTGTACTGTCCGAAGGTTGGGTTACTTCCTATTGACTACATTTTATTATCCTATAATATTATTTATTGTGCCCGTCCCCATTACCGTTCCCGTTTCGTAAATTTGTGTAGATAAATAACCTAAATACCGAACGCAGAGCCATTTGCCAGGCTGATTAGTGAATCTAAATCATTCAGGGCACAACCCCGCATACAAAAAATCGTTTAAATCGGTCCAGACGTTTAGGAGAAGGTCAGTGACATACACACGTACAGTAGAATTTTATATATAAAGATAACAACATGAATGAAGACATGTGTAATTTTCATTGATTTATATGAAGTATCTTGGAGTTGTTCAAGCTCCACTTTAACAACCGTACCATATATGTACCGTATAAAAGGCCAGTTTGAGGTGGCGGGAGAAATCACCACACGCAATTCTCAGTACTGAAGATCTCCAGTAAATTATATTTACGTAACAGTTTAATGTCAGAAATGCAATGTCGCAATAAAAAAAATTCACGGTAACTCCGAAACTGCAATGCCGCACCCGTTTCCAAGTATCGATAAATCATGGGTGGGTATGCGGTGGAAAGCTAAATTAATATAGTGTCTGTTTTTTGGCCAGACACTATGGTGCAAACAATTAAATTGATATTAAGAATAAAGTTGATATTATTATTTAGAAAATTGATACGGAATTACTTAGAATAGTTTAATAGTTTTTAGAATAACTTGATATATCTAAATTATCATCCACAGTCCTTTCTCTCCCATTAATGGGCCTCTCTCTGCTTGTACCACTCCTTACGGTCTTGAGCCAATCTGGAACAGGTTCGACCCTCGACAGATATTATGTCGTAGACCCATCTGGATGCTGGACGACCAATGTTCCGTTTTCTTGTCCTCGGCCACCACTCGGTCACTGCCGTACTCCACCTGTCATAACTTTGTCGGGGCAAGTGTCCTGCCCAGCATGAACTCAAAATAACACAACCTGCTTCATTTGAATAGATTTCGGCCATAAAGCCATTAATGCTATCTCGGAGGCATGAAAGGGTTAAAAATGGATTTAATTTTGCTAATCTCTTGTTCGTAACCGTGGCCAGGCATTAGCCACGAAATTACATCAGCAATTAGTGGCAGCTGCGGCTTGGACCCCTGATTACGCGACCTTTGAATTCTTTATTGGTTTATTTCCGTATTTTTTGGAAGGAAATTCCTTTAAGCGTGTTGAGCCCATAGAATCTACGTGGGAAAGTGTTCAATCGACACTTGCGCCGTATACCGGAGCCAGACATACCTCAAAGTGTTTGTACATTTTTGTCCTTGACGTCTACTAAGTTCTCCAAAAGTCCCCGGCCACACTAATGATCATTGAAATGATATATTTGGCTCCGGCCTTACAATCATGTGTATAGTGTGATAGGGTTATTTATTTTGACTGGCCTCTTGCCCAGTAGCAGTGACGTTGTCTTCGCTCCGAGAATTATGGGTAGGATTCCCGCCTCGAGTCTAGGTGCATTATTTATATGTATATATTTATGAAATTCTACAAAAAATAATTGTGTTTAACAGATCAGGCATTAACTTGTCTTAGAAATAGACGCCTGAGTGTTATATAGTCCTTATATATTTATTTATATTGGAAAGAGATCGTAAAAGACAAAAAGGGGGGATATAGTAATACACAGCGAAAGGACCTCGGCGAGATGACCTAGACCTGAGAGGATTGCTGATTGTGTGGGTGATACTTGTAATGAAATAGTCAATCAAAAAAATTAAATAAATTTAGGTTCATAGAACATCTCAAAAGTTCAACCCAGGAGGAAACCGTACAGTCCTTTATTCTGTAAGCGGTGTTCCGATCACAATGGAAAAGTGTCAGGTGTAACTTGCATATGAATTGTTTACTTCACAATTCACTCCATTATTTCTCAATAACTGTAATGACCACTCAAGCGGTTCTCTGGGTCTTGTTGCTTCTTCTGATCTCTTTCCGAGAATGCTCTCTGTCACAGTAAACGACCCTGTGCCTCTGTCGAGCCCAATCCATACCAGGTGGGCTTTGATTGATCCTCATCCCTGATTGGTGACTACTTGCCATATTAAGTTTTTTTTTTTTTTTTATTGGAGATAGGCAAGCGCTTGACCGCAGTCACACTAGATAAAGTGTAGATGCGGTCTATGGTGGAGCGCGCTTGCCAATTCACAGTCTCAAATAATATAATTATAAGGCAAGCTGTGTTCGTTTCTAATAGGTAACAGCCCCATGTCAGAGCATTCTTTGTTATAGAATATAGATTTTGTAGCTGTTAACTGTTATATATGTCATTCATGGAATAAATCAGTGCGTTTCTAATCGTGTCTTAGTTCACTTCTCCAATCGTCCACTTATTATTGGCGACGAGGTTATATATGTATCTGATACGTCAGTCATGTCAATCATGGCTAATTTCGGAATTTTATCAAGTTTTGACCACAATTTACAGTCGTGGATTACATATAAGAGTCGTATTAACCAGTGGTTTATTGGAAACGGTTTGGAAAAAAATGAAGTGAAGAAAAGGGTTTCATGGACCTACTAAAAAAAATTAATAATAATAATGATTTCTCCACCTGTAACCCTGACCCCCGGCCGTTTGGACTCCCTGCCGGGGCGAATCCTCCGCCCGGTACATTTATGTATCTATGTAACGTATATTTAAGTTTATTTATTTTATGTACTTAAGTAAGTTATAGTGTATACTAGTGTCAGCCTTCCTGTTGTACTTAAGGTGTGCCTAAATGTGGGACGGCACGTTTCTCGTTATTATACGACGCTACCTGATCCAGATGTTATATTGTGCTTGTAAATACAGTCTATGAAGAAAAGAAAAGGTCGGTGTTTTATTGCCCCGTCAATATAACCCAGTTACGGCACCGATCCCCAACTTATATAAAAAATGTAATACTTATATAAAAAAAGTACTTTTTAAAATTCCAATTTGCTTATAAATTTTCTTCATCCTGGCGTTATTCCAGTTTAGTACCAGGGTGCGCTTTAAATTGCAGAGGATGTGGTTAAGATGACTGACTGCCATCTGACGTCAATCTCTACAATTCTAAGACAAAAGCACCTACCTCACCGAGACGCCATGGCGACGTCGCCTCCTACGTAGCCATAGACATCTGCGGTTGCCAAATGAGTAGCCAGTTGTAATCGTGGCTACGCTTCTAATTTGGCGACGTTGCCAAACCGTCGCCAATTGAGTTACCTGTCCTAAATTTTAATACAAATTGTTTGGATACGTAATCGGCGACGTCGCCATGGCGTCTTGGTGAGGTAGGGTTCTAATATTATTCAATGACATAAATCGGATCCTACATAATTTTGAATAAAAATATCTAATAAATATCAATGCAAATTATTAATGAGGAGGTCGTGGCCTAATCAGTGGCCGGCATTTTAGTCGATCGCTAGGTTAAGTTGCTGTTGCTGCGACCGGGTGATAGATGGGTGATCCATTCTAGCAATGGTTTATATTTGATATCCGATTTCCTCCGTGTTTCGGAAAGCGCGTAAAACAGTGGGACCGGATTAATGTCACTTTGTGATATTAGTCGTCAGGTTGTAGAGATCGTGGGGGTTCCGAAGATGACGTCAGATGGCAATCGGTTATCTTAGTTCGCCCCATAGCCACATCCTCTACAATCTAAGCGGACCCTGGTATTTAACCGGGTTAACCCTAGGAAGAAGAAGAAGAAAAATACAAAATATTAATAAAATGCAAAGTGTCACAAACTGGATTAAACGTCTTTCGTAATATCACAACAGAAGAGCTCTCGTCTGCTAACTTTTTATAACTTTTTACTTGAATACGAGCGGGGAGACGGCGCATCTGTAACAGATTGCAATCTGATTGTAGGAACAGCTCTACTTTTTATTAATACCAGTCTCCAACTGGGACGAAATTAGCATTATCTTAGCCTCAGTACTCAAATATTATTGATTTTAGTTATTTCCTTTAGAATTGTCGTTTAGTTATTTCGTTTAGTATTGTCGTTTAGTTATTTCGTTTAATTATCAATTTTTACTTACATTGATATTGTAGTAATCTAAGCATATTTTTATGTTACAAGGGGCAAACGAGCAGGCAGCAGGTAGCTAAGTGCCTAGTGACGCCCATGGGCATTTGCACGCACCAGGAGGCAAGCAGATGCGTTGCCGGCCTTAAAGACGAGTTTGGGCCTTCGACAAGTCTCACAAAACGAACGAAACGCGACAACAAGACCATCACTTGACGTAACAGCATTGCCGCCACTTCACACCGATCTTATGTAAAAAAGAGGCACTGGTACCATTACGCGCCGGCCCAATTCGGCTACAAGCATGGTGCTACCTCTAATTACAAAGATAGGAGTAAGGGTAAAGTGGAGCAAAGGGATATAAAGGTAGACGGTGAGGAGAGAAAGGATGCGGATATTACTGTCACTGACAGTATAGGGGGAGTGACAATAGTTGGTAGGCAGTCACTTACACATTTTTAGCCAAATGTGAATCCGCGTATGAACTTGTTTATCTGTACTAATATATGAAGCTGAAGAGTTTGTCTATTTGCTTGAACGTCCCAATATCGGGAACTACTGATTCGATATGAAAAATTCTTTCAGTGATAACCCATTTATTGAAGAAGGCTATAGGCTATATATCACCATGGTAAATTTTTTCTCCTAACTTTAAGGTTTGACCAAAATTCCTTAAAATTAGATAAAGTGTGGCCATACGTTTTGTATTTCGGAGTCCATCCAGGTACTATTTTCATACAAGCGAATGGTCATCTAACACGAACTCTTGAAAACCGCGGGACGTACAAAGATGAAATATGGCACGGAGGTGGTTTATTGTTAGTAGACGATCGCGTAGTATAATTGGTAAGAATGGTTTTTTAACAGAGCAGTTTTAAGGATGCCGAAGAGCTCTCATAAATTTGTATGATAGTCCAAAATTTTAAACAATTTCACCAAATTTACCGCAAGCCAAGTCACGGGAAAAGCTAGTATATTATTAGTTAAGTCAATAGCATGAAAATCTGTTCATAAAGAACCTCCTTTTGTTGCTTCAAAGATGGTTAAAATCTGTGTACTCGTTGTATCAATCCATTTTATCCTTGCAAACACACAAAGAGCGAGACCGCTTGGCTGCCGCCGCATATCTTGATCAGGTGACACAAGCATGCATAAAGGGGCAAATTGTACTTTTTTCAGTTAACAAATCCTCCTTGACGAGGGTTAAGGATGGAAACAAAGAGGAACAACAAAAAATCCTACATTATTATTTTGGTGGGATTTTCCGGATTTCTAGTCGAGCCTCCTTAAAAACGTGTTTGAAGTATCTTCTTTCATATTTATAATTAATTATTATTTATTTCAATTACACTATTGAGATTTACATAAATTGATATAATTATTATTCTATTCGAATGCGCAAATTTTTTTAGTAGGTTTTCAATTTTTTTATGTTACAAGGGGCAAACGAGCAGGCAGCAGGCACCTAAGTGCCTACCGACACCTATGAACATCCACACGCCCAGAAGAATAGCAGATGCGTTGCCGGCCTTTAATGACGAGTTTAGGCCACCGAGAAGTACACTTTAACAATTAATTTCTTTTGAATCGTTAAATATTTTAAATGCTATCGCTTATTCGGAAATATTAAGCCACCGAGAATCGTTATTTGCATTTAACCTTTCTTCTTTGACCTTGACTCTGTGAGCCCGAGACGTATATTTAATTTTGATAATGCTGCAAAAATAAAAGTTGGATTTTTCCCGTTTTACAACATCTACGTTCTGTAATAGCCGGGGGCACCTATAAACCTGCCCCCAACATCGTAATACTGTGCCCCACGTTCGGATCGACCGGATTTTATAAACAGAACGCTGACACGAACGTCGGAGTTATTCGGTTCCCGTCTAATTATATACAATTAGTATAATTGTTTCTTTAAAAAATGTTTAACTAAACCTTTACTGTATTATAATTATACCAGGTGCTCCTTGCCAGAAGCTAAGGTGGAGGTGGAGGGAATGGAGTGAACTAGGAACTAAAAAGCAAAACATAACTTTGGTAGGAGTTATTTCATATGATTTGTTAGACAGCTATTTGTGTGTTGTAGTCGATTTCGTTAATTTTTATTGGGTACCAAAATTATTTTTTTATTTATTTTATCCACCTTTAAAGCTTTTGCGTTCGGATTTACTTTTTGCAATTACACAAAATGTCATCATTGTGAATGTGATGAGATTCGTTCGTTTCATATTCTATAGACGAATCACTGGAACTCGAATCACTTGAATCTGATTTTGAATTAGAAGAAATATCGAATAAACTGTCATTTTCCGTTAGTCGAAGTAATTTTCTCTTTAAGTGTTCCTTTTGGCCCTTTCGTTTTGATTTGGATGATGTGCGAGGTTTATTTCTGCTTCTTGGTTTTAGCTGAGAATTGCTGCGTCTTGTTAACGTCTGATCTTTTGTGTTATTGATCACTTTGTTTTCTACTATTTTAAAGAATTGATCATAAAGCCAGTCTCCAATATATTTAGCATCTTTGGTTATTTCATCAACGTGCGCGTCTGTTTTATTGGCACCAGAAGTGGGTTCCTTTTCATATGGTACAGTGGATGTAAAGTATATATTTTGCAATTTATTTTTTACGTGTTCCTTAAGTCGCCTATGATTGACAAGTAATCTTGAGCTATATGAAAGAATGCACGTAAAAATATAATATAATCTAAGTAATAGCAAATAATAGCAGCAAAGGTTCTAATGAAAGATTACGTTATTGTTTGTTCTACGTATTAAAATTATTACTAAAGACGCAGATTCAGTTTCATAAAAAGTTTAATCTTCCATCGAACGATACTTTTATAATTAAAAATATAAATTTACTTACAATAAATTATCTTAAGAGTTTTGTACTATTATTGGAAACTATACTCTTGTCTATTTAACTTTCTTTATCTTTTACCTTCTTTACTTCTTTTACTTAGTGACATACTTACGTGTTCTACCCTCACAAATTATTAAGTTTATTCATGAAAAAAATTTTACTACACACTTGTTCATAAAGTGGCTCTAATTTCACCGCAATAAGGCACATAATGACACCTGTAATCAAACTGTGACTTTTTCATTGCTGTTATTCACAAGTAACTTATATATTTTTTTTATATTTTAGTGGTGTAGTTGCTTTGTTCTTAAAAAAAGTTTCGATGAAAAAAAGGTCGTGTTCAAAAATACAAAATAAATTAATAAACCTATTGCTTGCTCATTTGATGCAACTTTGTTTAAATACGTTTGTTTCAGTAAATAATCTATTTCATGCGACCTCCATGCTATCCAAAACAGTTAATTACAACTTTACTAACTGTACATGTACTAATTATTTCTCTAAATAAACTTTTTATCTACTATACAAAATGATTTTTAGTATTATTTTCTTTACAAGTGTGTTGAAAAACGTCGTATGATCTACTGAAAAGTCCCCGGCTCTTTTATGACCCTCACCTGACGGTGACGGCTCGGGTCTCAATGACGCCACATGTACCTTACACACTTGTACCATAATGTACGGAATATAATATTTGTTGCCGTTTGCCCCTTATTATATTAAAAAAAAAAAAAAAAAAATATGTAATTGCGGAAATATTCAAATTCCACGTTTCATTCTTATATATAGAAAGAAATACATGTAAATACTTTGGTTCACATATTTTCATGTCAGTGTCGAAGTAGTATCCCGGATGGCAGTGACATCCGATAACACATCCGGGTATCTCGTCAATGCAGTATTCAAATCTTCCGTGATCACCGCATTCTGCAAAAAATGTAGAATTTTGGGATGAGTGACGGTTTTCTTCGTTTAATTATTTAAAAATGTTTACTCAAAACCCATTGAGGCGAGCTCCAGTACAAAATCACCAGGGCTGCAGAACATATTATGATATATATATTTAACTCACGTTAGAAAAGCTCTCGTGCGGTTCCTAAGATCAAATTGAATGAAGGAAAATGTCTATAAAATTAAACAGGCCTCGCAGGATTCCAATTTGTGTCTGTGACAAAACAACTTGATTCAACCAATTTAATGATACTTAAGACACCATTTTGGACCATGCCTTAACAACAGCTAAATTATGGTCAATCTAGTCTCATACAAATGGTCACTATTTGTAAAGTAGTGGAAAAATCATTTCGCATTATTAGTTAGGGTTATTAGAAGACTGTATTGAATTTGATCAGTGATTATGTTTCGAATATAAATACGAGTATTTTAATTTAGGTTTTAATGCTTTTTCTGATTCAACAAGAACAGGAAATATAGTTGGGGTAATTTTTTAATGATTATTCAATCATTTCATTCAACATGCCTGAATCTCTTATGATCTTTGAATTATTGAATATATCTATGTCAAATTTAGTGAACAAAATTCATTTTATGATATGTTGATTCCTAGGCTTTAATTTAAAATCGTTTAATTTGTACATACATAAATATATAATCATTTAATCTATATGTACACAATTAAATAATTCATTCTCTCTGGTATGCCCGTTAGTCTATACATAATCAATTAAAATTTTTGTATCAATTGTAGTAGAACTTCTATTGATAAAAAGATAAGTAGTTTTTTCAGAAATTATATAGTAAATTATAAGATTAATAGTAATTAGTTAAGAGCAATAAAATATGCTTAAGAATATTTTATAATATTCGAAATACTCATGTGTCTTAGAAACTATTTTCTATATTTTTATGGGATATAATTTGTTAAGAAATAAATTGCTTTGCCCTTTGCAGAAGCTGTCATTGTATATCTAGCCACTGCTCAATTATAGTAGCCCAGTCATCTAAACATTTCACTGAGGAATTGAACAGAATCAGCTGAATTTTTGTAGAGGCCTTTGTTTTCGCTTTACAAATGTCTCAAAGTCACAATAGTCATCGTTTTTGCGTTCTTAGATATTGAAGGTCAAAGGTCACAAAAATCAGTTTTTCTTGATAACCCATTTTATTGACTTAGAGGACTGGGTTAGAAAGAATTTAAAACACTTATATTTATTATATAAAATTGTGTACTAGTACAAGTTAAAAAAGTGCCTAATAGCTCAGAGCTCTAAAGGGTGAGCAACAAAAATCCGAACAACAAAGGACCCAGTTCAATTCGACCGTATTGGATTGTCACTTCTAACAGAAGCATAACGCATAGTTGGCGGGGACAATGGGAATATTTTTTTTATTTTTAGGGTTCCGTATTTATTTATTAAAAAATATTTGGAATCAGTGTAGATTTTTCAAAAGCTGTTTTTTGAGGATACAAATTGATCGCAATATTTTGATGTCAACTGGTTAATAATGTACAAAAATAAAAAATATAATAAACATTTAAAATGTTTTATTTAATATCAACGGTTAATACATATTATATAACCCAACAAATAAAATTAAAATTTGTACCAATACAATATCAACAATATAATATCTTTAAATTTCCCTTAAATTTATACACTTCATAAACCTTATTATATCTTTACATTGTGTTAATATATTCCATATATTACTAAACGACGAAATTGTATTACTAAACGACTGGACCGATCAGTCTTTCCTTTTAGATTTATAATTGGACCCGGTAGGTGGCGTTATAATAGCACAATAGATTTTTATTCAAAATTTGGGTAGGACCACATCTTTTGAGTTCCCGTAGTAGTAAATTTTAAATTAAATAAATTGCATTCTGCGCTCTTTTATTTCATCACTCTATGTTTTTGCCGATTGAGGACCAATTTTATTGGTAGTTTTTTAAATACCTGATAATCTTAATATGAATTTTAACAAACGAAGAAAGATTGGAAATTGCAAAAATAAAACATTATTATTATGAACATATTATATTTTTATAATATTTTCTTGGCTTTAAGGTGTCTATGAGTCTTTATAATGGTAAAAAATTAGTCTACTGATTTGTTGCAGCTGTTACTTTATAATTGCTATATATATAGATAACCCTTTTATCGAGGAAAGCTATAGCATTCCTCGATAAAAGGGCTATCTAACACTGAACGAATATTCCAAGTCAGATCAATAGTTCCTGAGATTTGCGCGTACAAGAAAACAAACAAACTTTTCAGCTTTATATATTAGTATATATAATATACTTATATATAAAGCCGAAAAGTTTGTTTGTTAATAGTATATATAATATACTTCGGCAAATGATTGTAAATACGAGTTCCAGTGCAAAAAAAAATATTTGGAGATGAGCAGTTTCATTTGTTACTCGAATTTTTAAAATCTGCCTCTTAC
This sequence comes from Charaxes varanes, assembly GCA_024363005.1. Taxonomy (NCBI): domain Eukaryota; kingdom Metazoa; phylum Arthropoda; class Insecta; order Lepidoptera; family Nymphalidae; genus Charaxes; species Charaxes varanes. Next base: position 1,686,506 of record JANCMC010046647.1, read on the forward strand.
TGGTAAAATGTTCAAATAAATGTAAATTACTTTTAATAACAATTATGCTCTCACGAATGTATATGCTCGGCATTGGGAGTATATTATAGTTTAAAAAAAGGGTTTACAGCTGTCATTTACAAGTCCATATTTAATAAAAATAATTTTGCTAATTTTATTTCACTTGTTTACTTAGTTCATAGTCGATATTCAAAGTATCTGACGAACTTTCTCTATGACGAAACATATATTTATTTAAAGTTTATTGCAAATTAACCAGTTAATTATTAAATTTAAAGTTAGATTTGTTAATCTAACTTTTTAAATTAGATTTGTTAATCTAACTTTTCAAAATGATTTCTCATTTGTGAGGAATTTAAGTTTTTATTCGTAAAAATTAATGTACAGTTGTAGGTGAATAAAATTATAGTGTGTTGCGGGATTTGTAGCGGCCAAATAATAAATGGCTCACTTTGTCAAACAAAGAAAATCTCTTAGAAGGTACTAGCTGTGCCCCGCGACTCCTTCCGCGTGGGCCATCCTTATCACTTAGGAGCATGAAAAATAGATGTTGACCGATTCTCAACCCTAGTCAATATGCACGCAAAATTTCATGAAAATCGGTCGAGCCGTTTCGGAGGAATTTGGCAACGCACCCCGTGACACGAGAATTTTATATATTAGATTGCAATGAAAGGGGTTTATGATAAATATTATTCTTGGATTTCACCCAATCACACCTCAAAAGTTGTTAAAATTTCGAAAATGCTTATAATAATTTATTAGTAGTATGAATTTTAATTGCAATTATAAAATAATAATTATAATTTATAGAATGTTGGAAATTTAAATTTCCAATTATTCCGCTATGAATCAATTAATTGGAAAATTATTATCGATTATTTGCAGGTCGCTCGTTCAGAATTGCCTGAACATTGCAGGAGACCTCCGCCTGGTGTGGTAAGTTTTATTTATTTTTTTGTTTATATAATAAATAAATATATACAGGACTATATGATACATGAACGTCTGTTCCTAAGGTAGACAACTTAATGCCTGTGTTATAGGTAACAGCCGCCTGCTATACACAAATATTTTCTTTTTAGAAATATATAAATATATACATATGGATAATACACCCAGACTCGAGGTGGGAATGGAACGCACGGCCACCAGAGCAGAAGGCAGGGTCACTGCCCACTGCGCCAACGGGCCAACTTGATATAAAGTTAAAAATTCTATTAAAATAATATGTTATTTTGCAGTTATTGTAGGTAAATTGTAGTAAATAAGTATAATTATAGATTTGTATATCTGCCATCAGATTACAATCTCAAATTACATAATTTTATATGTGATAGATTATACAGTACTAAATTTTAACCCCATACACACACCGACAGAATAAGCGAAACATGGAAGGGACGGAGAATATGGAATAGTTAAGTTTTATTTTTAAACCAATACCAATTAGGTGTGAAACAGCAATTGAATTAACATGTTTTGACATTAGTTTCTACCACCATACTTAAAGTTTCTACCACCTTATTTAAAGTTTAATGAAAAAAAAAACTAAACAAAGTGCATTTTTCTTAAGTTTCATTATGACAGATACACATATGAGGGTGACAAAATACCTTCACTTTGAGCCAACAAATTTGTTATGAAATTTTTTATTTGTGGATCATCAGACACAAGTAACGTAAGGCCATACTGCTGCTCTGCTTTAAATGTTTCTGGTGGGTACAATCCCCGTTGGAAAAGGACTGAATTTATAGCAAACTCTGGAAATAATAAAATTATGTTTATCAGATAGGAAACTTTTTTTCAATTAATAATATAAACAATAAGTAAAATATAATGAAATACATACTTAAATATTCACATATAATTTGCGCCGATCCCCGAAGCGTTATTGAGTTTTTTGTTTGTTGTTGTGACATAATAATACCATACACAAGTTTTTTTATATTAGTTATTAAAATTATTACACAAGTTATAAAGATGTGGATTAATTTATATTTGAATGGAAATAACAGAAAATCAATATTACTCAGATTAAACCCAAATCCAAGAACTTTTTTTAATTTTTAAATAAAAAAATTAAAAGAAACCCTTTATTTAAATATATTATGACGAATAAATAAAATAAGTCCGTTATTATATCGTTACTTCATTTCAAATCTTTCGGTTAAGCTCCATGTCCAAAGAGAATGAATTTTAGTTTTATTTAAATCACAGAGTAAAAATATTACAGACATAGAGTAAACATAAAGCTATAGAGCGGGCGTAACTAAGTATAAACAGTAAGCAAAGGTATGAACACATTTAGATAATTCTCGGAAGCTAATGGAAGAAAACATTTCTTTCATCAGTGTTGCATTAAATTCATAATTTACTTGTTTTTTTTTTTTTTGCGAAATTCTCATGGTCTCAAAGGCTATCAGCAGCTATTTTTTCTTTTGTAGTGTTGTACGATAGGCATTACGCATACAATGTCTTTACTTAGCGTAACGTAATGTTATATGCTTAACTTCAAGGACCAAAATTACACTTTGAGCTATGTCTGGCTTCGGCATCATTGTATTCATCTAAAATTGCTATAAATTTCAATTTCATGTATATGCTGTAATGACCTCGGCAAATGCTGTCGGTACGATACTGGCAGTCAAGCCAAACTTTAGTATTCTATGGTCAGTACATAGATCAATTCTTAAATATCAATGTCATTATTGTTTATGTCAACAATTATCACAACTCACAAATACATTTACATGCTAAACATCCTATTTTAAACGATACCAAATTACCAACTTTGTGATTGTTAAGAAATAATAATGTATTCTTCAAAGAAAGAACGAATGAGAATAATATAATAATAATACCGAAATACATAACTAGTCAATTAGAAACCGTTAAACAAGGTGTAATAAAATATGGGCAGGACTCAGCGAAAGCGAAAACACAAAAATCTGCTTAAGTTTTACACCTGCAACAATGAACAAGATTCAATTTCGTTAAACTCTTGGCTTGCATTACATGGACTGCGAAGTAGTAAGAAGCTGGTATTAGCTATATTTAATGATACAGGTCGTGGTCTTCTCACAAAGAAAAGAATAGTAGCAGGAGAAGAGCTCATGAACTTACCGCTTAATTTAACTATAAATGTCACTAGCTTATTAATGGATGTCGTATTTTGTAGTATTTTTTTAGAGAACAAATTACTGTGTTTAAGTAAATATGAACAAAAAGTGTCATTCCAGTCATTGTTGGCATTCTTTTTAGTGCATTTAAAAGCGCTGAGTGTAAAATCAAAGTGGCATATTTATTTAGAAAGTTTACCCAAGGAGTATACAGTTCCATATTTTCTACCAAATGATATTTTGAGTCATATAGACAATGAAATTACATCTGTTATTACTAACCAAAGAAACATAATTCAGAACTCTTTTAGTATTTTTGATGAGATTCTACATAACACAACAAGCAAAAATGTTGAAGTGCAAAATTTAAGAGGATGTTTTTCATTATCACTGTATGAATGGGCCTATTTCACTGTTAATACTAGATGTGTCTACATGGATTTGACTAATGTTATTGATGTTCAAAGTATGAAAAGTTCAGTATTGTCCATTATTTATGATAACACAAAAATAGCGTTATGTCCATATTTAGATATGATTAATCACAGTCCAAACACTAGGAACGAAACAAAACTCAAGGTTAGTAAGGAAATGACTAATGTGCCATTAATTAAGTTAAATGAAAATATATTTTCTGAAATAAGTTTTTCAATATATACAAAAAATAATTTTGAACCATATACACAAGTATTTATATGTTATGGAGACAGTCATAATTTAAAACTTATAACAGAGTATGGATTTTATTTGCCTTCAAATGACATAGACTTTGTATCGTTCGATTTTGATGAAATAAATTTATTTTTAAACTCTATTGGAACAAAACTGTCCCTTGATCAGAGTACTTTTATCAATAATCATGGTCTGAATAAAGATTTGTATATTGATTTAAGAGGCCTAAGTTTTAACTTTTATGGTTTATTGATGGTTGTAAAATATTATTATAATCAAGATCTTAACATAAGTCAATTAATTTATTCTGCAGCTATTTGTTCTAACGATAGGGTTTTAATAGAATTTATAATGCCAATGGTTAATTATAGACTATTAGAGTTAAGGAAAGCCCTTAGTAAATTATGTACTTTTAATAAAAATGTAACTTTAGATAACTGTATAAATCTCATGATTCAGTATGTTTATATATTAGAGAAATTTATTAAATGTTAATTTCCTACTTTGAGTTTTCATGACCTGAACCTAAAATTTATTGAATTTTTTAAATAACTTAGACAAGTGGGGTTTTATATACATGCAGTCGTTAATAAACTCAATAAAATTGACATAGCCCATTCATCTAAGTCGATAAAGGGGCGAACCTAGGAATCAAAGGGAATCGGCTGAATTTTTGTATAGGCTTTTATTTTAGCTTTACAAATGTTGTCTCAAAAGTCACAATGCTGACCGCTATTTCGTGCTTAGATATTTCAAAGTTCACAAAAATCAGTTTCTCGTAATTTTTATGTAAACGGTAAGTTTTATCATGATCATTCCTAATGTAACTATTGTTGCAGACATAATTTTTTGGCGGGGAATTTAAAATTTTTTAATTGCCAGCTTAAACCAAAAACCACAGGGTTATTCAATAGATAATTTAATTTTGTATGAAACCTTTACCTACTTTGTGGCATTTATAGTGTGTAGGTGTTGTCTAA